>NDXB01003486.1:1060-12609 GCA_002631895.1 Agapornis roseicollis | reverse complement strand
CCCCCCCCCCCCCAAAAAAAAAAACCAAAAGACACCCAAAACCAACCCCAACCCAAACCAGCCCCAAAATTCAGCAGCAAGAGAAATTACTATTGAGGCTGCCAAGGTAATGATACTGTTCTACACCCCTAAGCCTCTAGCCTATGTATCTAAGAGCCCTAAATAATGTTTTTCTTTGTTTCCTCAGTCAGATGAAAACTATCAAGGGAAGGATATTAAAAACATTAAGCCTGACCACCAGGACATGATTTTGAATAGACTGTAAATGGCGCATTCTTCAACAAGTGGTGTAATATGTGCATTGGGATCATGGCAGTCCCCATATGGAAGTCCTGCTACAGTAGCAAAGTACTTTTTAAGCATAAGTACTGTCATACTGCTCCAAAGAGCTGTGAGTTGTGTGGTGTGGAAGCCTGTAACATATCCCTCTTCCATCTGTGCAGGATTGTTATGGTGCCAGACAGGTAGTAGGCTCTGCTGTGCTCTGCTACCCTTCATCTGCTTTCATAACTCCCACTAGTAAAAGCAGAATTCTACTACTGAAATCCAGTTAAATCAATGAAATTCCATATGGCATGAGGTTAGTCACTTGTTTTCAATATGGTTAGTCTTTAAAGGAAGTGAGCTTTTAATTGTGAAGATATTTAGGCTCTTAAAATCAAAAGAGCTTTGTTTGAGTTCATGGTTTTAATAGATTCTGTGGTTAATGCAATTCAAACAAAGAGCAATAACACCAAAACCAATCAAACAAAAAAAACCCAGACACATCTCCAAAGTTTATAGAATTTATGTACATATTTAACATGCCTGTGTTAATGTAACTGATTTTCAAAATAGCATTTTAAGCTGAAGCTTTCAAATTCTGGTTTCCACTATCAGATTATTTTTCTATAAAATGAGTAGATGAATTTATTATTGTTTTAAGTTTTAAAACTGGAATATAGCATTTTATTTATTTTTGTTTTAATGCTTGAAAATGTTCCCCAAACTCAAACCAAATAGTCCTATGGAGTGTTTGACTTCCTTTCCCCCTCTTGTGCCTGATAATTCAGTGGCAAGATTACTCACACCTGGTGCTTTTGTTACTCCTGTGTTTTCTGATTGCCTCTTGAAGCTCTTCACAATTTCATTCTTCTACAAATGGCTCAGCTGTCTGGAAAAAGGCCGATTGTTGTTTGCTTTTGTATTGAGAAGCTCAGTAAGATACTCTTTTGATCCTTTTATAATTGCACTTGTTTTAACAAAAATACTTCTGTGTTTCTGTGTTCATTCTTTAATTTGTGTGTTATCTTCACATACTGGTATCATTACAAATTAGTCTTGCTTTATTAATACTATCTCAGGTCATCTCTTCTGCTGTTACGTGCAAATTCTGGCTTTTATATTGTCTTGTGAAAATAAAACCAATAATAATATGTTGGTTTGGGTTTTTATTTTTTTTTCCATGCTGCTGATTTACAGCTCTGTTTTTTTCTGAATTCTGCTCAGAAACTTTGCATATAGTAATCCTAAAGGTGCAGGGTTTTTTCTCTTCAGGTTGGCTTCAGTTGAACCCTATGTTTTCTTCTTCATTTTGTTTGCTGGATTTAAGTAGCAAAATATAATACAATTAAATGTTTTCCAGAGCAATATTAATTTGCTTGAGAAAATAGATTTTTTTTTTTTTCCTTTTCCCCTGTTACAGACTGTTGCCAAAAGGTGGCAGTCTTCGTCCCCAAAATTCTGTGCTGCCTAGAAAAGGTGTGTACGGCAACCGTAAGTTATTTCTGGCTCCACTAGATTGTAAAAATTACTTGTTAAGTAGACATAGAAGGGGAAAAAACCTTATATTTGAAAGTTTAAGGGTGACATATCTATAGTTTTATTTCATTTTGACAGCGGAATATTAAAAACCAAGACCTGGAAGGGAACAGTGATGGGGAAAGAGCACTTCACAAGTAGACTGCTGATGTGCAAGAACTACTTCCCTTTCAGATTCGGTTAGTGCTTTCAGTATTTCAAGGTTTGGAGATGTTATTAGGATCTGCCATATTAGATCAGTAGGTTGCTATGTTCATCAGTCAACATGACAAAATGCATAGAAATAACCCACTTGGACAAAAATTCATGGTACAGTGCTTGATTTTCAGGTAGACCCCTGCAAAGCACAGCTCACTTCCTTGCAAATTAGAGTGGCAAAAAAGTGTTACTAAAGACCAGCAAAAAAATTGGCTATGTATTTTGTATTCTAAATAGTAGTTATTTTGGTTTTTATTTTATGATTGGATAGGGTATCAAAAAAGATTTTGTTAATTTTAGAAAGACTCCAACCTTGCAATTGTATTTAACTACCTTTATTCATATCTGTACAGGCACTTAAAAAGCTCTGGTACTGTATTCTCTAATACTGTATTAAGCCATTGACTAGAAAGTAACCAATTACAGGTAAAACTTGCAACATGTTTTGGGGGAAAGTTGAGGATAGTAATGTGATATGTACACTTGTATGCACCATGTTTATGTAGTGGTCACAGCTGGGGGCATGCATTTATATAACATAATGCCTCAATCTTTACAAGAGGTTGCCCAACAGAGTTCATAACCTAAGGATGAGAAATTTTACAGTCTAGCATTGCACAAATATCATCGGTTTATCATAAACCTCTTTCACTGGTGTCAGTGGGGTTCCACAAAGGTAATGTCTAAAGATAGCCCTAGTTGTCTGCTTAAGGCAGTCTTCTGCTGTCACCCCACAAACCCTTGAGCTGGAGGAATTGTCACCAATTCTTACACCTGGCTCTGGCCATGCTATTGCCAGTATCAGGCATAGATTTATTGGAGTATACAAAGTCAAGGTGTTCTCAGAGGCTTCAGCCTGCAAAAAGCATAGGCAACTTCACAGAATAAAGATTTAATAAAAGGGGGAAATCTACCTCAATGTGGAACCAGAGAGCTATCTTTGGTCTTTCCTTTCTCCTTTGCAGGTCTCATTTTTGTGATTCTCCTACATCAGTGTGTGGGCTTTAGATTGGAAAACCAGAGAAGCTAAGAAGCATCTGCAGTTACAGGTCTTTAGGGCTTCATAGTTTCTTAGGAAAGAAACAGTTTTTCACGTTTCTCAGATACAGAGCTGACTGAGAGTTAAAACTGCTTGTAGCAGCATTAGTGACCTTGGTGTTTTTGTCCTTGTTGGACTTTGAAGGTTGAAGTACACTTGCTCCTTGTAGACAGAGCTGAAGAGCCTGTGATGGTGGGTGAGGCAGTCATTCAGCAAACAAAGGAAGCCCTGCCAGCAGCATGGGGTGGTTCACTACTCTTCCATAATCGAAAAGAAGTGTAAAGCTATTGCTGTAATTTACTCACTGCCTCTGCAAACATAAGGTGTCAACTTTTGTTGGTTTGTTTACATGCAGTCTTTGGTTGTCACTTTTTGAACCTGCAGGTTTTGGTTTGCTATGTGAAGACTGATATTGCTCCCCAAGATAGTCAAGAGGAAAATTTATTAAGAAAATGGGAGTATTCTGTGGAATGAGTTCCCTAGGTCATAGCAAAATCTAGAGGTGTGTCGACTTAATGGAAATGAGGTACTGTGTTGCATATGTTACTTAAGTTTCCAAATAAACCTATATGATCATTAAACGCTAAACATTTCAGTTGAGAAAAAGTAATTAGATGTGGAAGTATAGCCATCTTTTAGTCATTAGAAGAATACAAGTTGCAAGATATTTTCTAATAAAACCCAAAACACCCACTGGTTTCAACTTATTACCCTTACAAAGAAAAGCAGATAAGGTTTTGATGATGCAATGAAGCCTTTCCTTTGAACACAGGAATTTGCAAATGTTCCTTTAATTACAAAGACAATTTAATATTGGTCTTGAACAAAATACTGTTATTACAAAAGGATTTATTTTAAATAATAGTGAATAGATAGGTTGGAGTCTCTACCTATATTCAGGCTTATAAGTCTGTATATAAGAATGACTTTAAAAAGTTATGCCCTTATATTATTCTGAGACTTCAGCATTAATTCATAGTGTAACAGAAAATTCTTCTAGGTACATGGAAGCAATGTCTGGTTACTAAGTGCAGACATAAAACCCAAGGGTTAATCAACTGGGTAAACGTGTAAGCAGCAAGTTTAAATGTAGCCTTTTTTTCTTTTTCTGACAAGACCTGCTAGACTAAAGAAAATTATGGAAAGACTACATTATCACCTAGTCTGAAAGTTGCTTTTGTAATTAATTCCAGCATCTTCAGCAGCAGTCATGTCTTCAGAATGATAAAGTATGGTCCAGGAGACCAAAAAAGGTTGGAATTTTATCTTTGAATGTCAGGTTTTTTCAAAGAAAGAAACTAGGGGAAAATGCATTAGTTTACTCTCTTAAAAATAATACTGATGTTCTTTTCATGAAGACTTTCTAGCACTTTTATACTTAGGAACCAGCTCTTGAAATTGGCAGGGATGTGGCCTTGACAAAAGGTTTTCTTTGAAAATCTGTTCCAGCTGGATCAAGTTGTTTTGTCATTTGGAAACTGTGCACGTAGAGGCATATGGCCATTAGAAACATATCAGAGCAAAACTGTCTGTAAGTGAAATCTTTGCAAAGCCTTTGCACTGTGAATATTCAGCACATGTCTGAGCAAGACTTTCCTGCAGTTACACTATTAAGTTTCTTACAGCTTGAGCCAGCAACAGGCAGGCAAGCAAAGCTTTTCTCTCCTGAGGTAGTGTCAGTGCATCCATGTGCCTTCTAGACCCAGGAAAGATACTACAGAGACTCATCTTCCTCTGTGCTGATGTAAAGGCACTGGAAAATGGAACGGTCAGCATTTAAGGGAGTTTGTTGATGGGTTTTGCAGAAACTGAAGAAGGTACTGACACAAAGAGAATGGAAAATAATGAAGTGGTTTAAGGAGACAAGGGGAACAGTGTTGGATGGTACTTGGATTTAGAAATCTAAGTGCTACGACTTGTTCTACATAGGTTCAATGAGATTGTACAGGAGATAGAAAAAATTGAAATGCAGGTTGGAGATATTGGTAGGGACCTGAAAAAGACTGGTCATGAACGTACTTGGCAAAGTGGATGCCAAGGCTAAAATGAAGAAGAGGAGAGTAGTATGAAAAACCTCAGAAATGGAGTTTGAGACACCCAATATGAACTTAATGAACTCAAGATGTGGGGAGAGAGTGATGAAAGAAATAGGGGTAGGTCTAAGGCCATGGTCAGGTAGGAAAGGAACAGGAGTAAGCTGCTATTAAGTTTTAAGGCAGACTTCGGTACATTGTGGCATTGAAGCGGGCCAAAAAAGCCATGCCTAAAAATCTGTGCCTGTATAACCTGAGATGTAACACTGATTTTTTTTTTTTTTTCTTTTAAGTCTTGGGTCAGTGCTTACAAAATTCATTGCTTATACATATATAAATAGGTAACCAACTGCCATCTCTCTGTTAGTGTATTTGTCAGTGTTCTAACCAAGCAAAATTGTATATAGAAAATGATAACATAATACTGGGGATTGAAGTTGTAGGCAACTTCATTCTGCCATTTCCTACCTTAGTTTGGTTTTGTATCCATAATAGTGCTTGAACTTTTTAGCATGATATTTTTGTTGTAAAATTATAGAAATATAACAACACTAATACTGATTTGTTTAAATTCTCAGGACAGTTACCGTAACAGGTGGAATATTTGGTACAGTATGTTCACTGTATCAGCATTTTAAACTGACTCCATGTGTTGAAGAGATACAATCCCTTTACTTCATGAAGTATTTCTTTCTTCACATCTTTGCAATAATACTCTATGCAATAATACTCTACTTGCCTTAATATCCAGCTTAGAGAATTCTACTGAACACCAGGAAGGTTTTAGTAGAAAAGTCTGAGTTTGATCCCCTCCCCCCTTTTTTTGTTTTAAAGTTTCTCTTTAATTTATTATATCAGCAACTGAAATCCTGACCTGGGGAAGTAAAAAATAGTGGTACAATTGACTTCACTTTAGAGAGAATAATACCTACTGTTTTCATGGCTTGGTTTCAAAGCAAAGACAAGGCTCAGAGTCTTGTGATTGAGTACTAGGCTAGGCAATGGAAATAGGTCCCTGCAAACACTGGAACTGACCTTTGTTTTGAGTAATAAATCTTGAGAGTTTTTTGCTGTTATTGTGTGATAGTAATCTGGTTGGAAACTGAAAGAAGGACAATATATCATAGCTGATTTTGTTGAACTAGACCACAAATTGCAAGCTGAATTTGAATTAACTTGAGGGATTGAGCTTTAGTGCAGAGGTGAGGAAAAAGCTGAGGGAGCAGAGACAACTGGTTTCACTTGGTGCTGCTAAATGTGGACAGAACAGAAACACCTCAACTAGTCAGAGAACTGGTGTCAGGACAAAGTGTTTCCTCAAGACTTCTTTCCCCTATTGAGTGAGTATAGGAATATTTCCATTTTAATTCAGCTCATCTATGTTTGCACATAATGGTATGGGATTCATTTCCCTTAACTTCATTCATATAAAGAAGAAGCAGTGAAGGAAAAGCTTCAGATTTCTTCCTTTGTCTTATGAGTGATTTTAAAATGGGACAAGCAATACCTTCAGGGTTTTCTGTCTGTACATATGAAGGATATTTAGTTAACTTGTGTGGAGAGATGATTAACTTTCAAATAGCTGCGATTAGGTGAGATACATCCTATGGAGATTTGGCAATGGAGGATTTTACATTAAATGAACTTGCATAAGAATAGTTGTCCCAAATCTCCTTCAGTAATGGTGTTGAGAGCTGTCAGAGCTGAAGGTAGGTTTTGCTCAGACACTACGTCCTCGCTGTACTCAAATGCAGACAGTCTGTCATCCAAACAGGCTGGGTAGGTAAAGAGTGTGACCTGTGGTAACTTAAATCAGTGAAAAAGATTAATAAATCAGATGGGGGTTTTTTGGTAGTGATTTCAATACAGGGGACATGATTAGGGATCATAATGATACTTAGAGGCTAGTACTGAATAATTACAAATAAACTATTTGTATGTGTACACAGGTGGATAGTCAGGTACATACACAGGCCAGGTTACTTCATTTTGGACAGGGTTTTCAAAAGTAACATTGTAATCAGGTTTTTAAATTTATGTGGAAAAAAGCGATGTACCTGTTGTGAGTCGTTCATTGAAAGCACAACTGTACAAATTATGTTGCCATTTTGCAAGTAGAATTAAAAAGATACATAAAGGTATTTCCAGAGAATTATCAAACCTTTGATGAATACAGAATTGATGTGAAATGCTGGCGAACCTTCGCCTCAACCCTGGGGTAGAATGTGTGGCTGAAGCAGCTGCTTACTGCTGTATGCCAGGCAGGCAGATCAAATTTTAAATAGCCCTGAAACAGCTTTTAGTTGTGTCTGCAGTTGAACTCATTTCTTGATGGCTGGGACATATGGAATTAAAAATATGGAATAAAACCTTAGTATGTCATTCCTTCCTGCTCTGTGGTAGACATAATAACATGGCAGGAGCAGATTTGATAATCTGCATATTTTGTATCTTATATATTGGCTTTGTGAAGCCTTTTGAGCACAGCAGAACTCAGTATAAGACAAATGTGTTACCTTCTTCATCTGCAGTGTTTCTTCCATGCCATGGCAGTCTCCAGATGCCATAATTAAATATAGCATTGACCTAGTTAAGTTAGAAATGCATCTAATTACTCCAGGATTGGCTTAGCCACTGTCATGCAATGTGCAAGTTTCATGTACTTAAATCCATTTACAGTTTCATTTCTGTCTGTCCAGCTCTTTGCCAAGCTGAATTCTTTATGTTGCTTCAAAAAGCCAGCTAGCACTCTAACAACAATCAACCTGAAAATCTGCCAGCCTTGAATGAATATAAGTGGATAATTGAAGTTATTTACAATAATTGCATATGCTAAGCTTTTAATTTATTTTTATCTTGTATTTATAATTTCTGCTTTGATTGTGCCTTGATGCAGCACTTACTGTGACTGAGGATTGTCTAGTTGAGCTGTAGTGGAATTTGATAGTAGTCACAGAACAGTAATTTTCTTGTATGGCATTAATTGCAAGATTGATATCTGTCTTAAGCTACAAGCACTTAAGAACTCTAATATCAAGATAACAGGAGATAAATCATTTTCAGTGTGTCTTAGCCAAAGCAAGAGCAATTTTAGTGACAGAAATTCTTAGAAAATACCTCATAGCTGAGGCTAACAGTGTGGGAAATAAAATATGCTGCTGGGCTTTCTGACAAGTATTACTGTTTCTCCCTTCACCTTCTCACCCCATCCTCAAGGATTAAAACAGCTGAATTGCTGGAGTTCTCATTGGCCTTTCTAAAAATGCATGTGTTTCTGATGGTAGCAAATATGCCTTCAAGGTCAGCATCAGTCTCTAATACCTACAATGCTTCTCCATTGGTTATGGCAAACATGCAAAGCTATTAGCAATAAAATAGATCGAGAGGCCTGTTTGCACATGGGTGCATTCATTGGCTTGTTATATGATACTGTTTTTGAGCATAGGAAATAATAGCAAAACTGATGAACAACATCAAATATTCTCTATTGGCTTTTTTACCTTCTTCACTAAATGAACTGTGAAAGAAGCAAACCCCAGAACTCTGATGGAAGTAAGGAGGGCTTGTGGCAGAATTACAACACATGCCAGAATATTACCCAAGCTCACTTAATGCTAATAAATATTGTTCTTTCCCAAAACAATCCAAGCCATAAGCAGGTACCTGGGCAATGTTTGTAAATTTTTGGTAATCTATTACTGAGTGCTCCCACATGCACAGCATAGGCTTCTCGCAAAGAAGCCAGTGAAGAAAATTGTGATGATGATTGAAACACAAATTCTTGTTTCTCTCTCAGGAATATATTCATCTGCTGAACTATGTTTTAAACAGTTATCTGGCTTCAATTTAGGAAATATTTTTGGCATGTTCACAGCTCAATTATAAATTTTAGTTGGAAATTAGATGTTCCAATCAATAGTAAGGTTATTAAAGCTGCATCAAGTATTTCATGTAAAGAAGGGTAACTATTGGTGGTTGCAAGTACTTTTCTGTTTTACAGAACACTGCTGGGTTTTGCTTGGTGATGTACCTGCAAACTTGCTACAGAATATGAAAGAAATCAGATCTTAAAAACAGGGATTAGCTGGGGCATTTTTTGCTACCTGCTGTCCTTATTAACAAAGTTTAGGTTGCATTTGATTAAGATAGATATCTGTGTTACAATTCCATGCATAAGAGTCTGGGAGAATTTTTAAGGTTTTTAAGTTACAAGGATTACTGTTTGGCTGTTTGGTTTTTTTTGGTGGTTGTTGTCTGTTTATTTGTGTGTTTTGTGGGTTTTGTTTGTTTGTTTTGTGGGTTATTTTTTTGTTTGGGGATTTTTTCCTATGTATTTTGTTTATATGTGGTTTTGTTTGGTCGATTGTTTTTGTTTCCCAAGACAAACTTTCAGTACAGTATATTCACAGATTTTTCTTGGGTTTAGACTTTCCAGTATTTTTTAAGAAGGATGACTTTTCATTATTTCTTTTACTTCCAAAACAGATCTCAAATCACCCTTGAAGTTACAGATGAGATTTTTATAGAAGATGAACCTCAAACATATCTGATGCTTGGCGAAAATGATGAGAAAGGGTGTATCAGGGTTTAGGGCTATTTATTGCTGTTGGTTGAATGCATTCAGATGCTGGGAAATAAAAGCCTCCTACAGGTTTATCTACACTTATTTTTTGATGGTTATGATATCTTACTGCTCTAGAGCAGGGTCAGGATTTGTGGCCCTTGTCAGGTGTACTCTAGATGAAATTCTCATAGACCTTAAATGATAATACTGCATTGTGCAGGGCAGTACAGAGGTAACAGGTCAAACTATCAAGATTCACATAATGTACTGTGAAAGAACTGTTAAAACATAGTCTAGTGAGCTTGGAAGAGTACATTAGTAGAAGGGCTGCTGCTGAGCTCATATCTTTTAACCAACAGAATTGAAGCCATGCTTCTTGGTTCTTTGTAGCAATGAGGCATTGTAATTTGGTGACTATTTTTGGCTGGTTTTTTTTTTTAGGTGTTGTATTTGTTCCATCTCCACCTTCATGCCCTGTTCTTATCCATGATGCATAAATCAGTTAATCTTCCTCATATTTACATATATTGCAAAAGTTATGATTAGTTCTTTAACCAGGGGAACCTGAGTTGAACTGTGAATGTGAAAATTGTTAGATAAAGTTTAAATGCTGCCATTGACTTGTCTGTACATATGCATGCAAACACCTTTTCACATGTAAAGCTAAATACTCCTAAAATACAGAATCTTAAATGGTGTAGATCTGCTCATTCTGCATTCATAATTCAGTCCGTGTTCATAATTCATTCTGTATAAATGTATATAGATAACTCAAATTCCCTTCAGGATAACCACAGCTTGGTAAGCACTTCCTTGCTACAGCAATGATTTTAGAGCATGTTTACTCAAGTGAAAATAGATTGGCATTTTTATTAAGAGTGTCATTATAAACTATTAAGTTAAAATCTCTAATCATGCTAATGTTCAGAATCATTGCTAGGTAACTGTTCAGTCATTAAAATATTTTAAAAGGCATTTTTTGATGTCCATGTAAAAATGGTGCAGTATTACATGCATTTTTGTATATTTTTGCCTCTAGAGTGTTAAGGAATTTTTCCCATTGTGCTTCATCCCTTTAGGGACTTCTTTAAAAAAAGAACAAACAAACAAAAAAAGCAAAAATCAAACCAAAAATCAAACCAAGACAAAAAACAAAAGCCTAGCTAAAAGCCCTGAAATATTTGTATACGATGTCTTCATTCTGATGTCATCAGTATATATCCACTAATGTTATTTCTATGGGTTTAGACTTATTACTAGCTTACCTTTTCTGTAGTTGTCCCAGATTTCTCAGTTTCCATCATAATGGTGTTGAGATATTTGAAGGAAACTGTGGTTAAGAACCATTACATAGAAAATTACGCATTTGCTTGTGTTGTCTACATTTAGTGTACCAAGATTCTAATCTTATAGATTTGGGAGGGTGAAGCACGTAGAGTACATGTGCGTTTGTGTCTATGTTGTCAAGGAAAAATGTGTCAATACGTTGTTCACATTGTTGTTCTGTTTCCTGTAGAGAATGTTGCTAAAATGTAGTTAATTTTTATTTTTGAAAGGACAGACATAACTGAAATCTTAATAAATCAATAAAGTACTAATCAGTAAATTCCATTTCTGAGTTACCCTCCATACCAGATGTTACTAATATTACCTATCTTATGCTTTAGTTATTTCTTATGGGGGTGTGGAGGGATGGGGCAGTGGAAATAAGTCTTAGTTTAAGTTTACTTAGCTGAGGCAAAATTGTAATTGAAACATATTAGGATCAATACAAACTACATAAGAAGCCATGAGTTGTTTTTCTATCCTGCCTGGTCCTAATATCTAGGCACTGGTACCTAATGAAATACTATAATTTTTTCCTCTGGTGAGTGAGTAAATATTTCAGCACAGGAAAAAAAAAAAAAAAAAAAAA
>NDXB01003485.1:223421-262731 GCA_002631895.1 Agapornis roseicollis | reverse complement strand
GGGGAAGCCAGGAGGAAGGAGGGACAGGACTGTACTGACAGGACCAAACTGACCAAAGAGGTATTCCATACCATAGCACGTCATGCCCAGGATGTAACTGGGGGTGATCCAGAAGGCCTGGTGCTCTCTGGGTGGTTGGAAGAGGTGGTCGGTCAGCACTCGGTTGGTGGGGTGTTGTGAGTTATCTGTTGTGGTTGATGGGATGCTGTATTCTTTTCCTTTATCATTATTATTATTGGTGGTAGCAGCAGTGATTTGTGTTATACCTTAGTTACTAAACTGTTCTTATCTCAACTTGTGGAAGTTTTGATTTTTCCCCCATCTCTCTGGAAGCAGGGGAGGGCAAGAAGGGGGGTTGAGTGAGTGAACGAGCTGCGTGGTTGGTTGGGTTTAAACCACGACAGTAAGTAATGCAACTTAGATGTACCCATCTGAGCACACATTTACAGCTACAAACTCCTGATAGAAGTGTCTGCTCCATCCTCCCCTTCTCTTTACAGTCCTCCATTTAAAACTCTACTCACATAGTACTAGAAGCCAAATTAGTGTCCTCATCCTTTAGCCTTCCATCCAGAGCTATTTCTCGTGTCTCCTGGTTATTTGCTAGCAATGGCAGAAGTGTCAGTGTCTTGGTCAGACTGCTGTTTGGCTGCACCTTTTCCCTGAAAATAAGAAGCAAGTGAGAGGAGAAAAGTGATACACTTAGAACTGTGTTGCACACCCAACCAAAACAGATTACAAAGCTATCTGGAAGAAGTGGGATTTATCTGTGCAAATTCCAAATTGTCTACAATGCAGAAGTCTACATCTAAGCTAGTAAAAAAATTTCCCTTTTTAATCAGAGGAACAAGCAGTTGCAGAAAATTATCCATTTCATAGTAATGCAGCTTCTAAAGTAGCTCTAAACTATGCTGCAGACCTCCAAATTTGGACTAAATGTATCCTAGTTGAGAAGACCAATCCTCAGTGGAAACCATGTCCTTGAGCTATAGAGCAAAACACCAGGAAAGTGGAAAGAGTCTGGTGTGTCTAACCCTCCTCACAAAGTGAAGTTCAGTGCTGCACTGAGAAAGTGGCTCACCACAATGCCAAAAGGCTCTTGTTTTTAATGGGCTTTCTAAGGCCAGAAGAAAGCGAATTAAATAGTGTGGAAGAGACTAACCTCAAGCTAGAGCATCCATGACTTCCACCCAAACAGCAACACCTTTCAGAAAAATGCTGCATCTCTATTTAATAAAGCTTTCAAGCAATAGGGAGCCTTCCACAGCCCCTGCCAAGCTTTTCTAGTAAGTAATTACTCTTCAAACCTCTTCTGCAAACTCCCCATTCTCTGAATAAAGGTGCAGGGTCCCTGCTGGTTATGTGCACGGGAGGCCAGCTGCCTGCATCCAGACAGTACAGGTGGTGTGAGACACATGCACAAGGAAAGATGAGAGGGGAGAATATTATAATAGTAGGCAACTGCCAGGCTACAGCTAGGGGTACCTCCCATTACTGAGGAAGAGGGTAACTAGAAGGGTGTGAAGGAGCAAGAAGGGATAAGCAGAGCATTTACTCACTGTGCTTCCTCAGAAGCTACCACTTTTGTATAGAAGTCACTGGAGTACAAAACCACATTGGCAACTTGCTCCACTGAGTGAGAAAGAGGACAATCAGTTTTGCATAACCATCAGAAACACCATACCTGCTCCCCTGAGTCTTGGAATGGAAGAAAGTATGAGGAAAACAGGAAAACTCATCCATTTGGAGCCTGAAGGGATCACCAGGTCGGACAGCCTGACCTGGATAGAGACCAATAGCTCATAAATGGACAAAGTCTACTTTCCTATCTTCTCTGAGTGGCACTCAGTCTTGATTTAGAGAAGACAGAGTCCACAATTTACAGTTTTCCTTGGGAGCCTGCTCTTTCCATTATAAAGATCTTCCTCTTTCTTCTCTAAGCACATCTGCTTTCATCTCTGGTCACTAGTATCTCTTGTGTATCTATAGCCCACACATTTGCATTCAGGAGATACCATCACCAAGCAGGCTGCGGTCAAGAGCCTGTGATATTAAACAGCTTATATTCTCCAATCAAACACAAAAACCCCCTGACTGAAACAATGGTGAGGAGAAAATGCGGGGACCAGCAAGGTCTTTTTAAATCTGACAGAGTCATGTCAGCCTAAAATATTTGGGACTCACTAGACGGTACATCCAAGACCAGCTCTGAACTGGCTTTCACTGCTGTAGAGTTCTGTAAAAACCTCAGCAATGCTGTTCCCTCCCTGCCTTCTCTTTCTCATACTTTGTGCCACAGACTCCTTTCCACAGGTCCAAGTGCAATGGGGTTTGTGGAATGAAAACATGCAGTGCCACAAGTAAAACACAGTGCAGCAGAGTTCTCTGAACCTCAGCCCCTGACCACAGCTTCCTCAGGAGGAGTTACACTGTCACTGGCAGAGCAGCCTTTCTTACTTTGCCAGATGTTTCTGAAACCCCAAGCAAAATTGTATGTAACCTAAGGCACAATTACACTCAGCAGGAGCATCATATTGACAGGGGAGCCCTTCCCACTGGCCTCCCAAAAGGTGGCTTTTCCCGCAAGGCACCTGACTTGTCCTAGAGACATATGTCCTTGTACTAGAGGGGACATACTAGCGCCTGAAATTAAGCCATAAGAATAACCATGAGAGTCAGGCAAAAAATTGTAGTGTATCACTTGATAAACAGCAAAGAAAGAGAAACAGGGTGGAGGGACAAATTCCTGACTTGTCCCCTGTTGCCTGCTTAAGCTGTTGCAAGCACTAAATTCTGGTTTCCTCTCAGTCCTTTCACCATTCAATGTTCTTGCCCTCAAAGAGCCCCAGGCAACAGTAAAAACATACCCTGGACTTGTATCTTCTTCACTGTTTTCTCTGTGCTGTTATTGATGGTGACAGTGACTGGAATGGGCTCGCCATGGTAGTACACCTGGAAAAAATGTGATGCTCAGATATCCAGCCAGGAGGCTTCTCCTCTAGTCAGAAGCCCTTCCCAATGATTCATGACCCTTCAATGATTTATTTAGCCTTAAATGTGTTTGGTAATAGGGTCTTAGCTTCTCCTAACAGTAGCTACTGACAGAAAATACATCAGAGCCCTTGAGTGGTGCGACAAGTCAATTTCAGCTGAGACCATTGGAGTCACACAAAAAGTAGCTACTACAGGCAGCAAAATGCATACTGGCATGCCTATACTATGATGTCCACAGACCAGGGCAAATTCCTCACCTCTTTACTGAGACAAGCTTTCAAGTGTAATGGCTTTTTGGACATGAAGAACTGCCATGTGGTCTCTGCACAAGGTTGGGGTCCTGGCTGTTCTGGAGCATATTGCACCTTACGGATCAGCAGACGTGCAGAGTTCCTGGGAAGCAGCAGAGGAGAATGAGGTGGCACTTTGCACTCGGCAGAGGCAGGAGTTCGGCATTCACAAGTGCTAACACCCAAGAAGTTCAATGACAAGTGGGGTAAAGCTGAACAAGCAAACAAGGTGCACTACTGCACCAACAACCTTAAGGAGACCAACAACCCTTTAAGAAAAGCAAAGCTGAAGACACACAGGTTCTGTTACCTCTTATGAATTCTCTCTTCCAGATTCTCTGTTGAGAAAGCTTTCACCTCAAAGTCTACCCCACAGGTCTGCCAGACAGAGAGAGGACAGCTGTCAAATCAGTGTCAGAAGCCAAGAACATCTGCAGATGTTTAAATATCTTTCTGTACACCGGAAATTCTTAGACTCCTGCCAACTGCAAATTCTTCCAGCCTCCTACCATTGTAATAGAGACCCCTGCCAAGCAGTATGGCAGCATCCACCTGTTACATGCTGCTTCTAGTAAATGAGGCTTAATTCCCAATCTTTGCCAGATGATATCCCTACTTGTAAAAGGTTTTCTGTGAGAGGAGTGCTTTAGTGGTTACAGCATGGTATGGGTTATGAGACTGACCAGCATACAAGGCTCGCCAGTCTACCCTGGGTTTCTGAACTGAATTTCTCAGTTGGCTTTGTAATGCCAATACCTGACTCAGGGTCAATCGTCATCTTTCTCAGTGTCTACGGTTTATGGGTTTATACAATGGGACATCTGTGATTCCCAGATAACTCTCTACAGAGCAATATAGAAATTTTTGCAGGAATACCATCCCTTAACAAAACCCACAACTTATCCTTGGATTCTGATGGATTCTACAACCTGCATCCACCTTGCCCAGCTGTTAGCCTAGCTCTGCTGTTCAGAGAAGCATCCTGTTAAGCAGAAAAGGACTATTTTAAACAGTGTCAGAAATCTTGCAGAACATCTCATTATGACTTTTACTCCCGGGTTTTTGTTTTGTTCAAACACATGTAAAGGCCAGTCCTTCTCTGCATTTGTTTTAATTCTGAAGTAGGACTTAACACATGCTATTTATAGAGAACTATGAGATTTTAGGCACTCTGTCTGCTTTTGTCTAATGTAGCCTGACAGCTGCAATCTTTTTATGTGCAGCCAACCTGCAAAGCATGTGGTACCCTTAAGGAAACTACAAGCATTGCAGACTTAGTAGTCTTGCTGCTATTAGACTAAGTTTCCCTTTCTTGTTCAGAGAACTTCAACTCCAACTCCATGACACTCACTTGCAGCTCTTAAGTCAGGTTCCTGACTTTTGTGGCATAACACAGTAAAACCCAGTATCACCTTAATTTTTAGTCAAGCTAGCCAAATGAATTCACATCAATTTTTCCATAAGCAAAAGTGTCCCATTGGTCTCACCTTATCAACATCATGAGGTGCAGGCTGCAGACAGACTGAACAAGGCAGGTAATCTGGAAACTGTGGGAGGAAGAAGAGAAAAATACCCCAAAGCAATATTACACAGTTAACTACTGCAGTTAACATATTGCTCAGAAAAGGTACAAAGCAATCTTGAAGACAACAGGTCTCTCAGTGTAACCACAGAATCAACTAGGTTGGAAAAGTCCAACCATTCCTCAGCACTGTCAAGGCCACCACTAAACCATGTCACTGAGGGCCTCATCTACACTGTTTTTGAACTCTTTCAGGGATGGTGTTTCCACCACTGCCCTGGGCAGCCTGTTCCAATGCTTGAATTTCTGTGAAGAAATTT
The DNA here is from genome assembly GCA_002631895.1 of Agapornis roseicollis. Taxonomy (NCBI): domain Eukaryota; kingdom Metazoa; phylum Chordata; class Aves; order Psittaciformes; family Psittacidae; genus Agapornis; species Agapornis roseicollis. The sequence goes on along the minus strand of NDXB01003485.1, from coordinate 257,605 downwards.
TTCCAAGTATCCAGTCTACACCTCCCCTGGCGCAGGTTGAGGCCATCACCTTTTGTCCTATTGCGTGTTATCTGGAAGAAGAGACTGACTCCCACCTCCCTGCAACCTCCTTTCAGGCAGTTGTAGAGAGCAATAAGGTCCCCCACAAAGTCTTCTCTTCCCAGACTAAACCCCCACAGTTCCCTCAGCTGTTCCTCCTAATACTTGTGCACAACTTTTGAACTTCTGGCTAGGATAGGGGCCTTAATATGCTGGGCTTTATCTTGCCTTGTATGAACACATTCCTCTCTTCCAAAAATACTTTGATAGCAAAGAAAAGGGCAGGGATCAAAAGAGAAAAAAGTTCAAAAAGCACATGGAGCAGCTGATCTAACAATCAAACAGAGCCCTAGAGGCACAGCCTGGAGTAGAAGCTGCCACATCAGCCTCCTCATTCAAGATACTCAATACACCTCACAGCAGTGGTACTCACTGTTCACATAGGCTTGAAGCTTGAGTAAAGTATGTCCATGTCAGAAACACAATTAAGGCCATGAAAACCAGCCAGCCATAAGCCAGTATCCATTTGCTCCTGCCCTGGGCAGGGCCAGCAACTTCTCATATCAACTGGGAAGACTGCAGAGTAACTCACAGGGACTGAGTGCTAACACCCTGTTAGAGACTCCAGCGATTTGAAGATCACTACTTGTATATGAGTTGTTAATAACATTGCAGTGGGTAACAACCCACTGGGCAGAATTGTTAAAGGACTTGTTTGTTGCTTTATCAGAGCATCTGTTTTTCAAACCTGGGTCTTCCTAAGGAATGCTAAGGCAGATGTGTCACTGACAATTCTGGAAGCATATCCTGTCAGAATCAGAGTTTGGCAACAAGCTGTTATTTGTTGACAACATCTGGTAAAGAGCTTTTCATCCACTTGTTTGATCCATAAAGTTTTTAAAGAGAAAGAATTTAGCACTTCTGTAAGCAGTGAGGCAATGGTAGAATGTATTCCATCCCTTCAGGAATGGGAAGACAAGGATATATGGGACTGTTGCTAGCATACAGCCATTGCGTATTTCCTTTTCTTTTAAAGAAAAGGACTTTTTCACACAGTTAGGATCTTCTTGCACTTTGCCACTTAGGACAGTAAGAAAACAAAAATGGTGGATTGCCTGTCACTCAATATTGGAACTTTGCATAATATGAATTCACTATTAATCCTCGCCTTCTCTCCATCACCAAGTTGCAGCAGCCTGATAATACTTACCATAAAGAAAAAGGGATAAGCATTCTTCCCCAGCTTCTTTAGCAGAGATTCCTGCAAGTGGGAGAGAGTCTCTGGCTTGTCAGCAGGTGGGTACACTTGAACCCTAGAGAAGTACAGGTCCCGTCGGAAAGTGAGGCCAATCACATCAATGTCTTCCTGGCCGTACCGGAAAGCACAAGTCAGGGACACATACACTGGAAAGAAGCATATGATGGGTAAATCATGCAGCAAGCTAACAATGCAGCCAGCACAGGATGCAAACTCTTCCTGCATTACACAGCCAGCGAAACCCATTTCAACAGCGTTACATAACCTAGCCAGTACATATACCATCTGTAAGAAAATACATTACATTGAGTAAAAAGCCCATTCACCAGGGAGGAAAGTTACATTTGTACTCTTAAAACAATAAAACTAAGAGATTCCATCTCAGCATCTCACTTCAAAAGAGAACTGACAATCTCTGAAACATATAGTGCATAAAACCTCACACCTTTTTTCTCCTTGAGAAGTGTAGGATCCACCAACACAACACCATCTGAAAGAAAGGACAAAATAACAAATATTATCAGAGGATAACCAGGATTCAGAGAGCAGGAAGGGCAGCACATATCCTTGTGGACTTACCTACAGGCTCCACACTCCCTACGTTGTCAATGAAGTCCCGCTTTCCCAGGTAGATAGTCAGCTGTAGGGAGATACGAGTCCATGGTTGAACCACAAAATGTTGATAGTGGTGTGGCTGTGTGTTACATGGATGGACACACAACACAGAGCTATGGATTTTCTTTTCCAGCAAACATGCAACTCACACCAGGCAACAGAACTATTTACATGCTTCAGGACATCAGAATTGAAAACCAGATGTAGACAAACTCTCAAGAGTACAACATTAATTCTTGTACACGGGACAAGGAACTATAAAGATTTTTGGTGCCATCAGGCTGGAAAGACACTGAATTACTTTTGTTTATTGTTAGCAGGAGTACAACCCATGGGTAGTGAGAGGCAAGTTGCCTTCCTGTTGTATTATGGGAAGCTTGTCCTATACACTCTGTTTACATCATCTTCTCAAACTTAGCACTAAATATAGTTCATGGTCCCTCTTCAGAAAGGAATGAAGGGGCAGGAAATAACTTTCTAATAAGTCTTTACTTGTCTGACTACAAGGAAAACTCATACCTATATATACCCATAATTACAGCACTTACAGCTTTGTCACGGGTGCTTTTTTTGAAGATAACTTGTTTTTGAGAACCAGCATTCTTCCCATTTGCCTTTTGAGACTCGGGGCAGCTCATGGTCAGAGATGGGTATGTGACTGTGGGTGAATGAAGACTTTCTGCCCCAAAATGCCCTGGGAAAGATGTCAGAAAAAAACAGGTGGATGAGACAAAAGCTGAATTATACTTGGTGGGTAAAGCACTCTACGCTCCCATGTATAGCTTACCAAAGACTCTTCTCAATAGGTACTCAGGCACAGCACAGAAGGTGGATTTCTTCTTATTCTAGCAGTTCCTCATTAAAAACCCCCTGTAACAACTATTTAAAAACAGCTCTTCAGAAATATTACAGAAGAACTCCTTATAATGTGTATTTAAAAATTAATAGACTAATAGAAAAACCTGGAGGGGAAGGGATAGCTTGGCCTTTGCAGAGAGTTTTGTAGTGAGTAAGTTTGTGAAGAAATCTGTAACAGTGCAGATAAAGGTAATTTGATCAACAAAAGGTACTTAGATTTTCAAAAGTTACCTCAAGATTTGTCATCAGAGGCTCTAAGTGGCATAAGAAGGAAGGTCATTTCACTTGTTAGCAATCAGATAAAATACAGGAAATAACAAATATCAGTGCTTAAAGGTTTTGGCTGCTTTAAGGAGTGTGAGTGGGGTGGTTATTTGGCTTTGGTTTAGTGTTTTTTTACCACTACAGGTATTCAACAGTGCAATGTCATCTGTCCTGGGACAATTACTATTGAGCATATCCTTGAATGAATGGAAAGAAGCCTAGGATAAGGGGTGAAAATCCTGCCTACAGGCACAAAGCTATTCTGGATTCCCCAAAATTAAGCTATGTTAAGCTGGAGGAGCCCTTCATGATGTAGATTGAATAGGTGATGAAATACTGTATATTCTATAATGGTAAGTGAAAAGTATTGCACTCAAGGAATATACAAATATAGTTCGACATGTGCAGTTACACTTGGTATCACATCAAGAGTATGTCTTGATATAAGCAGAAGTTATTAAGAAATAAATCAAGAACACAGAGAATGCCATTTATACCATTTCAGAGCTCCTTACATACCCACATCTTGGATACAGCATCTCGAGTCTAAGACCTAAAAAAGTTGCATGTATTGATAAGCAGTCAAACCAAACCCAAAACAAGAACTTAACTCACTCATCCTACTGCATTTTACTAAATCAGAACTAAATGCAACTTGCTACTTGCAGGGTAACACTAAACTCAGAACAGACTTCAAGCATGTAACAGTCCAGCTATGGGCCCAGAAAGGTAACAATTATATCCAGGGGTAGGATACAGCTTGTATCCAAGTTAAAAAAACAGGTGGAATGTGATTCTTCAGGGAAAGAGAAATCACCAACATGAATGGATTCACAGAGTTAGATTTGTTCACAGGCGAAAAAAGGCTTTTGGCAGATGTTGGACAGGACAATCCAGGTGCAACCTTAACCCCCTAAGCTGAAGCTGAGAAGCAGCATCAGAAAAGGACGATGTTACACGTGCCCTGTTCGTATGCTTCTGCCCATTGGACCTGTGCAAATTACCATAGTGTGTCAGAGACTGTTGGTCTGACAGTGTGTGACTGTCCTTCCAGTCTGCTTCCATACTATTTTATTGCTTGCTTTCCCATTTAAAAACTGTTTTAAGAGTAGAAATAATTTCCAGGTCTTATTTACATGCAACAAACTGTAGAAAAGAAAACACTTCCCTTCTTAGAAAGCTAGGGGAAAAAAAAAAAGTAAGGTTTAAGAATTAAGGACAGACTTAACACACATTTAAGAATTTCTATCAAGTACAGGTAAGTTTTCCAACTCCTGAATAGTATTTTCTGCTGAACAGACACCCTACTCACGCTGTAGACCCAAATAAACAAACCAGCAAATAAAATTAAATACCTTGCTGTGTTTCAAATGCCACAGGACAAAGACGTGAACTCCTTACTACTGGAGAAAGATGGATTTTCCACACAGCTGTGTCCTATTCTTCTTCCCGTCTACCAGAGAGAATCACTAACTTCTTCTCAAACAAGGAAGACAATTTGTAGGGGATTTGAAAGCACGTCCCTCATTGCATCCCATCCAGGATTTCAAGAATTAATCCCCCACCAAAAGCAAATACTGTACCTGGGCTGATTCAACTAGAAAGTGGTTAAGTCAGCAACATGAAGCATTACCTAAGGAAGCTCAGATTATTAATGAAGAGGTCCCCAATGTCAAACTCACATCTGTAAAGACTACAGACTTACATAGAAGAGGATGGTTACTGAAAGCAGCTTTATTCTAAAGCTTTCTCTATTTTCTTCTTCCTAAAGTTGCAAGCCATCCAGCCTGATAAACTAAACAGAGAAGAGCAATTTATGAAAGAAGGGAGTTCATAAAACACCAAATACAAGTCCCTATAAATAGATGCCATTATGAAAGACTACCAAACATTGAGAACAATGTGTTATTCTCATAACAACTAAGCTGTTTATTATTGCTCCACCAGCATCCCACTGGCATATTGATGCAAAACAGTACATTGCTAGCTAGTACACCTCCCCTCCTTAATTGACTTACAGAGACACAACACCCAAGAGCTAAGACATGAACAGAGATTTCAGTCAGTTTAGCTTTTCTGTTGATGAGCATCCAAGCATAGCTTCCCTCCCCTCTTCTCCCTCCCACCCACCCTTGAATTTGGTCTTGATATTATGCACAACAGTATGTGTAATTTTTGGCTTGCAAGCTGCATAAACAGCTGTAGCTTTCCTCTGGGTTGCATCTGTTACTTTGATTAGAGGGATCACATGATACCCCGTCCACTTGCCAGCTTGAATAGCACCCTCCATCTCAGGCAGTCCTGCTGCCACAAATCAAGCTTGCTTTTCTTGCAAACAATCACCAACATTTGCCTGAATATAGTGGCCTGGGTACACAAGTTATCCCAATAAAATTAACACAGAACCAGTGTTCATCAGCTCTTTCAATGTTTTCCAAATTCCAGCAATATTTTATTAACTGGAGGTGGATTATTTGGGAAGCCTAATCACTACTCTGCCTAATCATCTGGCAAAGATAAACCAGACAGCCCTAAACCATGGAAATTCACACGTGCCTGTGTTGCAGAAGCCAGATCCTGGCTGCATGAAGTAGGGAAGAGACCCTGTAAGTTAACCCACAAAAATCAACACATTTGTTCAGTTATGCAGTGTGAAAGTGAAAGACAGAAGCTGGTTTTGTTAAGTTTGTGCTGCTGCCACTACAGGATTACTAGTCATTCAGGAGAGGAATGAGCATCCCTGTTATACCTGCTAGTCCTCTGAGGGCCTGGGAGGCGTGGGTAAATACAACACTGCAAACATCTTCAGGGCAGCTTGGAAGCAGCTCTGCCGTAACACGTTCCCTGATGTCTGGAGAAGTGCCCACCCCCCAAACCACCTGAAAGGCAGCTGCACCTTTAGCGGAGAAACACTGCAACAGCCACCTCTGCACAGCAGGTACATCGATTCCTCCTCTTCGTTCAGCAGGCTGAAGCAGGAAAGGGGATCACAGGAGTAAATAAACTATAGGGGAAAACACTTGTTACCACAACTTCCTACATATCTTGGTCCTATGGAATTTTAATCTAAAATGCTTAAGGTCTTAGCTAGCTAACCCTTATTGTTGAGTTTTATTAACCTACTACATAACAGCATCAGCAGGCAAAATAATGCCCTTGTAAGACCTGCGCCCACATTGTAGAAAACCACAAATGTAGCAGCCTGAATTATAAACATCATAAACCCATTCTGATCCTCCTCAGTAGAGCCTGCAGTTTTTATTACGTTAATCTCCCAATAATCTTTCATAATGCTGACTTGTCATTAAGTGATCTGCTTTCCTGCAGTAACCAAGGTCACCTGGACTCTTGGTAGGTGCCTTATCAGGACCTTCTGCCACAGCAATAGGCAGAACAGAAAATAACTTGTCTTTAGAAATGCTTCAGAATGTCAAAGTGAATCTTTCCATTGCTGCTACAGTTCTCACTTGCAAGAGCTGAACTGAAGGCTTCTTTTCTTATAGAAAGAGGAAGGCGGTTAGTGATAGCTCTTAGTTATGTACAAATTTGTACACTGAACAGCTGAAGGCTTTGCTTCGTTACTCTGAACTAGGAACAAGAGCATTATCTTCATCAAGGGTTTTTGTGTTTTCTAAAGAAATGTGCAACTCCTGTTCCTGGCTTAGAAACTTCACAAGGTAGCAGGCAAAGTGCCACAGCAGAAAAAGCCTTCTATTTTCAGTGGTGTCCTAAACACAGATGACAATTTCCTCAATTCAGTATTTTATCCAAAAGAGCCAAGAACACAACAACCTTTCAAGGACAGAGGCGCTTGTTCAACATGTTAAAACTTCCTTCAGTCTCAAAGCAGCATTCCCAAGATAGGGTGAGATCAGGTGCATCTGCAGGATGGCCAGCTTCAATCTAAGAGCATTATCCTCTTTCCTGCTCTAAGCCAAAACCCACAATGCAGATGAACACAAATCTACAACTCATCAGGAAAACAGCAGAGGAAAACACATTTCGGGATCTTGTCTTCATTGAGAAGAATGAAGGTCTCATTCAGATCTTACACAGACTGAAATAAATGAATCAGGCATTGTGGGGGTTTAAAAGCAGAACACAGGTTTATTTACAATCAAGTTCTTATGGGCAGCTGAATAAATAAAAACTTTGCCCCATATAGCCCACATAAAGTGTCTGAACAAAAGGCTAGGTTAGAGAGATGCCTGTTATAGCAGCTGCCCCCTAATCCAGTCCCTCCAATGAACACACTTCCTTAGTATAACACTATCAGGAAAGAAAAAATAAAGTGCAAATAAAAAGGCAATAAGACACTGGTGGCTTGTCTTGAGGCCCAGACGATGTGGAACGGTTTGGCTGGATAAAGGTATGCCAGGTAGCTCACACCCAGCCACACCATGGTTTTGGATACTTAAACAGGGACAGAGCCAAGACTCCACTCCGTAGCACAGAGAGGCCTCCAGCGCAAATGGGGATATTGCACGTGTGCTCAAGAAGGGGGCAAATGGCCTGGAATTGCCAGCACCAAAACAATAGATTTGGGATTTAACCCCACTGCTCCCCTGTGCTCTGCTGACAGCCGCCAGAACAGGATGGATGAACAGAAAAAGGGACCAAACACGGATATTCCGGTAGTGAAATCACAGTATGACTACATTCCTTATCACAGCAGCACAACAGAAGCTCAACTTCTCTCTCCTCACACCCAGTAACCAAACTGCTTGTGGAATAAATTAAAAATCTCCTATTTTGTGATACCCAAGCTGTTGAAGGGCATTTTAGCAAAAGGGTGCAGAAGTCCTGAAAAATGGACCATTACCATAAGAATGGCAAAACCAATACAAAAAGTTCACACCACAGTGATGGAGAACCTGTGTCAGAATCAGAACAGATCTGAATTGATTTGGCAACTCAAAGGCAGAGCCGCCAGAACCATGGGAGGCTCTTTAAAAGCTGTTCCAACACTTCAGACTGCCTAGGACCTGTCCACATTTCAGGATCTTCTCACCCCATGCCTGAACTAGGCCACAAGAACAGAGCACAGGAGACAGGACATGTATTAAGTCAGCATACACAGTAACTTCTTTCCAACATTCCCAACTCAGAGGTGCTTGGATACATTTGTGTGACAGTGTATTTGGCACAGCTGACTGGTGAGGAAACCTATTAGTATCTTCAGCTCCACTTGGTGCATAGATACTTCATGTAAAGGCATGACTAAGTAGCATTATCCATCCAGAACAACTAATCTCTTGCTGAGTCCAAGTGCCACAGTGCAGTTATGGCATAAAGAAGTCTCTGACTCATGCTCCTTCTCCATTGCATTAGAACTTTCCTCTGGAAGTGAAGCCCATGCGCTGGTTAATATCCCGACTCCGGATGGATCTGGGCTCGGGTCTCCATTCTGTTCAGCCATGGACCAGCACCACCATACTCAGAGGTGTTAGATGCTCTGCCTTTCAACCTCCATCCAGTCAGAATTCAGACCACAGGACAGCCTTGTTTCCTTTGTCCACACTGACCACATGGGCACCCGCTGGTGACCACGCAACTGCATTGATAGGAGAACTGAAATGGAAGCCAGGTATAAGTTCACGAAAACACTGTATTCCACAAGAGCACTTAACACTGGAATGAAGTATTACAGTATTCTATCAAAGAAAAGGCACTTTCACAGCTCTCAGGAGACCTGAGCTTTTCATAAGCCTATGAGAAACAGTTTCTTCAGACAATATCAAATATACTTTATTAAAATCATATCTCAGTTTAAGAAGTTGAAAAATAACAAATCCAACCTTAATTCAAGCTACAGAATACTACCAGCATTCCATAAAGAATCTACATATTAAGAATTCTGACACACCAATGTAAGTTGCAGAGCTGCAGAACTGTAATTATTCCATAGCTCAGCAAGATTCACAACCCAGATACCTGATTTAGATCATATGGCCAGCTTCCCCTCACCTGTGATGCTTTGTTAGTGTCCTCTCCAACTTCCCAGTGAGCACATTCCAGATGTAAAGGGCCCCATCAGCTGAACCAGCAGCCACATAGTTACCATCAGGACTACAAGATCAGAAGGTGCAGAAGGCAGAGAACAATTTCCAAGTCAGCAATTTATCAGCACACATAATCACTTCACCAGCAGCTTCCTAAGCAAGCAACTCAGCTTTAAAGTCTTCCAAGAGTTATGTAGTATTACCAGCTGCTAACACTAAGAGGTGAAAGCCTTCTAAAACCAGAAAGTTTCCAACCTATTGGTTCAACACCTACAGATATACTATGTATATCTGTATATTCAGACTGCCTAGGACCTGTCCACATTTCAGGATCTTCTCACCCCATGCCTGAACTAGGCCACAAGAACAGAGCACAGGAGACAGGACATGTATTAAGTCAGCATACACAGTAACTTCTTTCCAACATTCCCAACTCAGAGGTGCTTGGATACATTTGTGTGACAGTGTATTTGGCACAGCTGACTGGTGAGGAAACCTATTAGTATCTTCAGCTCCACTTGGTGCATAGATACTTCATGTAAAGGCATGACTAAGTAGTAGTTTTGTATATACTCTGTATATACAAATGGTAACCTTGGCCAAATCACAAACTCAACCCCAGTTATTGTAGCTGTAAATGGAGACACTGCAGCCAAGCATCAGAAATCACTGACTTTAACTGGGGGAATATTTATCAGGTATCTTGTTTACATATCTGACCTTACCTGAACACAACTCTTGTCCAGTCAGAGCCACATTTGAATCCCTGGGCACTGAAAAGTTAGAAGAATCAGATAATTATAAACTCATTTATAAGCAGATGGACTTGCAGGTTTTCACTAAAGAGTATGGTAAGGATTTCTACAAGAGGTTTGGGATAAGCTCTGGTATCCCTTTATCACAATTTGCATTTCTCATACACCATCCCTCAACTGCATTTGAAGAAATTATTTCATTTAGGCCAAAGACTTCTAAACCAAGCTATCTTCTTTAAAGAGACAAATGAAAAGATCCACCAGAGCAGATCTTTGCTTTTAGGCTTGAGAGAACTTTGCTACCCATGTAGAAAAACATCTAGGAGACTGCTCTCTCCACAAAGATACTGAAAAACACTCCAATACTGAGAGCAATCTGCAATCCAAAAGCACTGAAATTCATAATGTTCTTGTGGAGAACACGCTCACCTGAATGTCTGTTTGACAGCACCAACCCGCAGATCAATGATCTTTAGTAGATCATCACGGGAACAGGTCAAAAGCTCTGTTCGCTCCGAGTTCAGGTCCAGAGCTGTGATTCTTCCAAGCAGCTCCAGTTCTTTTACTATGGTTTCAGTTCTAAAGACAAAAACAAAGTAAGAAAAAAAGGTAGAAAAAAGGAAGGGTAAACCCAGCATCCAGAGTCCAAACTGCCTCCACATTAAAGCTTTGATTTGTCCCAGTGTGGAAGAGAGGAGAAAAAGTTTATTGGTTTATTCTCGCCCAAGCTAGATCTTCACTTTGTGGATAACACTAACAATAGATACTACTTTCATCAATACCTACCCTCTGAAAAGCTAAACAGTGTCTAGAATGTCAAACATTAACCAATGCAAAATATTTATAAGAAAGCAGACTGCCCTTTTGGAAAAGTCATTCCCCCCCAGAAAAAAAGTATCCCAAATCTAAATGACCAAGCAGTGTAGAAGTAGTAACAAAAGTCTCTTTCAATGGCCTTCTGCAACTCTTATAACACGTCGTTAGCTTCCAAGCTCAGGAAGAGAAATTCCCTAGTTCAGATTATACTCGGACAGCAACCCCATAACTACTCCTATGCTGTTACCTCTCTTACAATAGTTTTACCTGATGTCCCAGAAACGAATTTTCTTATCAAAATGTCCACTCATTACACATTGCTCAGTACATACGATGTCATTGCAGCTAGATCCTGCAAACACTGTTTTTATACCTAAAAAAAGATAAACTAATGGTGACACACTGAAGTTTATAATTTACAGACCAATGAAAACAGACAGAAAAATCATTATACCACATGCACACAAAGCAGTCACAAAAGCAGTGTCCAAGGAGTGCCACGGAGCAAACAAATTCTGTCTTAGAATAATCCTGACTTAAGTCTTCAACAACCTCTCTGTCCTTCTCAATCTCCTTTGCTATGGTTAATATCCCTTTAAATGCTCCCGAGAGAATTGCTTTACTTCCACTTGGTATTTAGACAGCTATAATTTGCTACTGTTGAACAACTTGAAACTGTGTCCTTGACCTATGTTTGCAGTCCAGGTATCAAGGTAACCTTGAATCTACCCTTCTCTCTCAGCATAAGCATATTTAAGAACCATAAATAGGAGACAAGCTAAGGAAATAAGGTGTTTTTCCCAAAGAAAAATCTGTATCCTAGGCATTTCCTTCATGGGAGTCTTTTTTTATGCTTCCAAGAGACATTTCCATCCACTTCAGGGTTAAAAATTCTGACCTGGCACCAGATTTTTAGTGGAAGACTAAAATACCCACCCCCAGACTGGTAAACAAAGAACATTCACAGAACACAGCTGTGGTTAATGTAATAGCATTAACAGTGCTTCCTGCATACACATGCTTTCTTATTTCAGGTAATAGGCAGAAAGTATCCAATTACTTTAATAACATCACAAGATGGGATGGATGCTAGTTTTTGCTTATTTTTAGACTAGCAAACAGATGAAATAATCTAGCTGTCAGACGCCTATTTACATTTGGTAGAAGCACAGAACATGGATGAAAGACAGAAGTAAGGTTTCCTTACAAACTTTGCTGCGGAGGTCCCAGAGCTTGAGGGTCCGGTCATGACTTCCTGAAACAATGCGTGCATTGTCCAGCAAGAACTTGGCTGACAGAACTTTGCCACTGTGACCTGTCAGGGTGTGCTGAGAATGAGAGATTGACATGGTTAAATTGCAGTTCCATTTGCTCCCTTTCCCTGTAGCTTACTATTTAACAACTCAAAGACAATCTTAAATCTTAACTGGCATATGTACTGCATTGCTTGGGGGAAAAAATATAACCTATTATAGTTAAACACAGTGATTAACACTGAGTAAGAATGTCAGTAATAGAGTTCAACCTGAAGCTGGGAGACACAGGTCACCTTTGGCTGCAGTTCCTCATCTACTCAGGGAATTTGCAAGCTCTCTTCCTCAACACTCCATACACCTATGTTTCAAGACAGATGGTAACTGCAACACAGCCTTGCAAGAGCTATGAGAAGGAGAAGCTGTGGCTGCCCCGTCTCTGGCAGTGTTCAAACCTAGGCTGGACAGGGCTTGGAGCAACCTGCTGTAGTGGAAGGTGCCCCTGTCTGTGCCAGGGTGTTGGAACTGTATGTGCTTTACGGTTCCTTCCAACCCAAACCAGTTTGGGATTTTGTAAGTAAGAACTGTGAAAAACAAGAGAGAAACCTTTGTGGCATGTACTTAAGATTTCTCTCTTTTCCCTGATACTCAAAGGAATATCAAATTACACAGAGTGATCTGGGCTTGGGAAACATAAAAGAAAAACCCTTAAGAATAGAAAGGAATAGGAGCAAAGTTTGGGAAAAAAGAAGCAAACCTGAAAAAAAACCAGTTCACAAACTATGAATAAACAAATCATCCCTTAAAACCCACTTTGTCTTAAGGACACAAATTCCAGAAAGTAGGATCTAAACCTTCACTCTACATCTTTCTCCCGCTCCTGCTGCACAGTCATTACATACAGATATTTCAATTTAATTAGGGAGTTTTACACAAAATTTACCATGATTTCAGCTTCACTGCCTCCTAATCATGTGCAAGCTGTAAGAAACACATACTCTAAACCACGAATGCACAAAGAATCTCAGCAAACAGTGAAAAGCTGGCAGTCACCAGGACACCAAAAAACTACAGGAAGATACTGTGAAGCCAGGCAGCTGTTTGCAGGGATAACTAACTTCCTGCAGTGAGTAATCTCTAGTCTGTTAAACTTTTATTCACTATAATTCATATCCAACAGTAGCTTTTGCAGCCAAACAGAAACTGCAAAAGAAATGGTATTCTTCACTTTGCTAAATGAGACCTGGTATCTCCACACTGAGAATTACCCAGTGATTTACAGTGCAACTGTAGGTTAGAACCGATATGTGAAATGTTGTAACATTCAGAACAAAGTAGCATCTTCCTAAACAAGAAGTTGAGGAAAAGTGTACGTAGGAATGACAATAAAACCCTCTTAGAAAGCTGAAAATAAGCTTTTCTTTTGGCCAATCAAAGGCAAATCCTTCTTTAAATATTGGAGAAGAACATGAGTACAAAGAAATCTGGAGCAGAGGAGGAATCTTTCAAAAGACATTCAGAATCAAGTCACAGAATCATAGAATCGACTAGGTTGGAAAAGACCATTAAGATCTTAATAGCTAGACAGAATACTCCAAGAATGCTGCTCCTGACTTATGACAACAGAATCCCTCTTTTGCAAACCTTCTTCAGCAGTTTGTTCCTTGGATTGAGGATAAATGGTTCTCAACAGACCGTAAGAAGCATTCAAATTTCCACAGAGGTTTGCAAAAGTACACTGGGTTTAAATGGCTAGTAGCTGGGGGGGCTGTGCTGTGAAAACATGCAGTAACTGGAGTTTCCTGCAAGCCTGTACAGAGAATAATACTGTATTTTATGCCTTGCTGTGAAGACCCTTAAGAAAACAAGATCCTGTTAACTAAAGAACTATTTAAAGTGTCTGCAAATGCCCAGCTTCCAAAATCACCATGTCCCCATTAGCAAAACTGGAAACACAATACAGCAACAGCCTGAGCACTGCTTTGCCTTCAAGAGACTCACCCGTAACCGATTGTCATCAACTGTCCAGATTCTGCTGGCAAAGTCATTTGAAGCTGCTAAGAGGTAAGAACCCTGTGGACACAAGATTAATTTAAAACTACTTCTGCAAGTCAATATGTAAACTAAACCCAAAAGCATTTCCAATAAATCATTAAAACCACATTAGTGCTATATTGTCAAGGGGAAAAAAAAAAGGACAAAACCACTATGGAAAGATGTTGTAACAACTGCTTAGATACACCTCAGTGGAATCCACCCAATTCTTGCAATTTTCATCAGAATTCTAACATTTTAAAATAAGATTCTAACTACTAAATTTGTCCAAGGATAGAAAAATTGACTTGCTCATGACTTTAGGCTTAGGGCTACTTCATGTCATGATGGAGAATTCATGCTTGCATTCCTGTCCATCTCAAAAGACTTTCCTGAACATTTAAAGACCACCAGCATCTCACTTCAGGCAGTTCTTGCCTCAGATGTGTTCAAGCAACTTGCCAATATCAGAAGAATTATCTCCTGCAAATTAATGGTGCCAGCAACCTCAAATGAGCTGGTCAGTGTCTAAAGGAAGGACACTTTTGGGTGTGTATCAATAAAGTTCAGCACTTGGAATCACTGAATGGAAGAAATGTCAGCTTTGGTCTACTGCCCATGCAGAGTGGAAGAGGTCTGAGAAAAGACAGATCACATGTCCAGTTAGAACAATCCAAGACCTCAGACTCCTGCAAGTAGGACTGTTGGATGTTGATCCCAGTCATGGCTCTCACACTTCAGGTTCACACGAACCACACACACCACAAGGTGCCAGCAAACATTACTGTGCTGTGACTGTTGAGAAACTGCTGGGAGAAAAGGCCATGGAAATCCAAGTATTTAGGATAATCAGACCTTTTTCTATTCATCAGACCTCAGCAGAGCACTGATGAAAATCAACTTCACAGAAATAAAGCCTTGGTGTATTTGCTTCTTCTATGCTGTTATACCAGCTTTAGTGGGAAGCTGGAGATTGATTTCTTACTTTAGCATACTGTACCTAGCATACTGTATTGTAATTTTATCATAATAGCACATAACAGCCAATGGCTGAGCTGCATATCATCTTCAGAATTGTAAAGCAAATAAGAGAATTACAGACTGTAGCATACCAAATAAAGATCTTTTGTACAATCTTAAACTATTTGCAGTTACTCTTGCAAGTATTTTAACTCATTCTTAAGTAACTTTTCAAAGTGTTAAAATGGTAATTGATAGCAGATCACAACATAATTGAATTATTTTATTTTCCATCACAAACAGTGGATATTGCTCAGATACTCACAGCGCTATCAAATTCTATGCTTGTAATACCAGCATTACTACCAGAGAGGGAACCTTTGGGCTCACACCTGTCTGCACAAAGAAAGATGAACAAAACTTAAGCAGTAGATTAGAACAGAAGCTGACACAAAGTGAACTATGAGTTGGTTTAGCATCCCACCATATGCCAAAGCAAAAAAAGATTTACCTCCCAAGACTTCCCAAAGTTTAACCCTCCGGTCCATGCCTCCTGTTGCTAGTAACCGGGAGCCAGGGCTGAACTGCACTGCATTCACCTCTCCATCATGTGCATCCTGAGGAGTAGGAGGAACAGAACAGCCACCCAAAATCAAGTTAGACCCAAAACCCACAGATCAGAAAGCTATAGAACTTAGAGGTTACACAGAACCATAGCTGCTGATCTTTCAACAGTATATAGGAAACAAAGGCACAGTCTACAACTCTGCTGTGGTAGATGGTGTGCAGAGAGAGCAAAAAGGGCTGATCCTTATCTAAAGGTAAAAACAAAAGCACATAAAGAAAAAACCACTAGCAAGGATTCAACAGAGATAAATTGCCAGAAGCTTTACAAAGCTTCATCAGTTTAGGCTTTGTAAGGTAAGGCTTTTAAGTTACACCAGAAGAAAAAAAAAAAGGGAAAGAACAAGTAAAGAAAACAGTAAGAGATGATACGCCAGCGAAGGAAACTAACTTTTCATTTCTCCATCTAGAGCCAGCCACGGAACATGATTCAATCAGTTCATGGAACCACAGAACAATCAAGTCATGCCTGATTTAGGAAAGTCTGCTAGAAAACAGTATAACAGATTAACTGCATTTGTTTACTGTATTGGTGATAATGCTACTTTATATTGGTGCTTTAGTAGTACCAGCACAATTGTGACAATACCTTCTTTCAAAGTGAACTTGGGGTGGAGCTGTGGTTCCTACCTGCAGGTGCACTGACATTCCTGCACCCCTGCTTTCTCACACCTTAATATTTTGAAACTTGAACTGGTCTCTTAATAGTTCCACCTTTTAAAACCTATGAAAATTTAAGAGTCCTTCCTATTTTATCCCTCATTAACTTCACAGCTTTATACTACTTACCACACAGTATTAATACCACATCCTTAATTCACTTGCTGCATTCCTTTTTAAGTATTTTCAGTAACTGTTCTTTCAAAACCCATTTTTCTGGAAACTTGGATTTTTCTGGAACTTGTTGCTTGAATCTGGTCTGCCAGCTCATATTTAGGGGTCATCACACTTCAAATCTGATCTTTCTACAAGTGCAGAAGAGCCACTCAGAACAAAACTAGTCAAACATCTTGTCCAGAAACTACACCTGAGAACAGCAGCTGAAGTGACTACCTTCTCTGCCTTCCCAAGCCTGTTTTACTCATCTCTCAGGAAGTGCACCTGGTCTGCTCCTTGTATTCACCAAACCTCTGGCACACAGTCCTTGCATTAATTCCTAGAATTCTCTGCTGGACCTAGACATGTCCTCACCTCTGCCACCAAAACACAGGAGCTAAAACGTAACACAGACCACCTCCAGACGGATCACATGGATTCTCATGGAACAGTAGGGACTTTTTCCTTCAAGTATTGCAGTGCTAACCACATATTGCCTCCATAGTGCAACAGCCTGACAGGCTTACATCTGCAGCTATTCCCTGTCCTGCTGCAAGATGGACAGCATTCCCCACATTGTCAAGACTAGGGGGTCAGCAGTCTACTGTGGTTTGCCCCCTCTATCAGGAAGACAGGCTGCACTGCTCTTATAAGTTCAGATACATTAAAGAAGGTCAAGAGAGAAACTAGCATAACCTCACATATACAGCTTTCCAACGCTTTTTACTATGAAATTAGTCAGGATTATATCTATTCATCAACCCTGTTTGCTGTACATAGCCAGAAGAGGAGAGAGGTTGCAACACATACTACTGCCATGAACACTTCCTCTGATGTTCCCTAGTCAAGCCAGCACCAGGCTGTCACTGAAGTTAGGAAGCTATTCTCACTTAAAGTAACACTGGTACTTCCTCCACACCATGACTTCCACTGGAAAAGATAGTAACAGGACAGGCTAAGAACACACAAGCCTCCATACTGCTGTGAGCCACTCTTACTCTGGATGAAAAAAAAAAAGTTAACTCATTTCATATGCATGAAATATCCACATCCAGCACTGCAGTGCCTGTGAAAGCTCAAGAGGAGTGTTCAAACAAGTAGCTACGGTATAAGACAATTTACCCCAGTATCTCTCATTCAGAAGGCAATGCCCTTCAGAGGCCAAAACAACACATGAAAGAGGTCTCAGCTTGAAAACTTTAGATCACACACAAAAAAATGAAGACACCCCACTACCATGAGCTCCTCTTAACCAGCTCTGTTGGATAATATTCAGTGCCACAACTCCCTTCACTGTGGAGAACTGGAACTGAATTAATCCCAAATTGTCAGCAATCCCTTCCTCAATCATAGCTCTTCTATAGCATGACAGAATAGGGACTGCTGGGAGCCAAAAAGGTAATAGAGTGTAATTCCCCTGTGCCCTCAGACCTTTTACTAAGTCATCATTGACCTCAGTATGACAGACATCAAGCTCATTGGCTCTGAGAAGCATTTGTGCTAAGAATTAAATGGGACAAACCATGCTACCAAATCACAAATTCCTTTCTTGTTTGGCAATGTAAGTAGAAAGTTTTGGGAGATCAGTTCCCACACATATAGAATTCACTTCCTCCAAGGACAGTAAAAGGATTAGTAAACCCAAGAATTCCTTCTATACTTACAAAGACACATATGGCAGCAGTGGGCACTCTCACTTCTTTACTGGCACCTGGATGTGGCTCTATGTTGTCCTGGGGAGAAGGGAATGAGGACAAAGAACGCCTCCTGAGATGAAACAAAGTAGAAATATTTTAAAATGAGAAGTGAATGCTGCTTCTCTTGAGTTCATCCAGATCTGTACCTGTCGCTTAACTACACTGCACAGTGATTAAGAAATGGGGAAGGAGGTTTTAACTTACATAAAATCTTTCAGAAATTACATGTCGTAACACTACATCCACTTGTGGCTTTAGATATTCCATAGTATGCCAGAAAAATTACCTGAACTAATTACTGACCTCATTTTGGAGTAGCCTTTTGGTTTTTTAATAGCAAAGAGAAACACAGGAATAACTGCAGCTGAGTTCAGCTGGAGAGACTGCAACTCCATTGTTATGCCTAGGGAAACTGAACACCATTGCAGCACTATATCCCAGGCAGCAAAATGCTCCATTCAAAAGTTCAGGCTTTAACCAAAGCCTGTCCATGTAAAGCAGAGCTTAACTTAGAAGGAGTGGCTCCCCTGTGGCACCTAGACACAGAATCCAATGACTTCAGTAACCCTATTAAAGGAGCAAAGTGCAGTGGAAAGTAAGAGCAAACCCCATGTATTCTCTCCACAAAGAGGGGCTCATTGCCTCTCTAACTGTAGATGGTTTCTAGCCACTGTTATCAACATCTGAAATCTAGTAAGGATAATGCAGCTGGGTTCCACTTTACTTCAACGGAATACAATCACATGCTGGACTAAGAGTGGATAATGTTTTCACCTGGCAGCATCAGAAGATTGATGTCCCAAAAGGGGAGATTCAGACAGACTGGAGGGAAAGGTCAGAGGTCAGCACACGGCAAGATGGAAGAGACAGGAAGTTGAGGAGAACAAAAAAGAAAAGAAAAAAGGCAGAAGCTAGAAGAAAGCTGAAATTATTGTTTATATTCCCTGCATCACCAAGATTTTGGCATACATTTAAACCAATATACAAAACAAAGAGGTGAAAGTGTTCTAACCTACCCAAAGATATTAGTGATAGAGTCCAGAAGGCCTCCAGCTGGCTGGGAGAGTCGCTTACTGAAGGAGGGGAGGACAGGTTTAAACCTTGTGAATAGCTTCTCCACATAGATCAACACAAACACATTCATAGCAACAAGTCTCTGGAAAGACTCCCTCCCCTGCAGACCCAGTCCAAGGACAGAAAACACCAGAGGCAGGCATCAGTTCAAAAGTCACCAGCAACTACAACTCAGGACATAAAGTTTCTCCAATTTCCCCTCAACCTCCACCTTGTGAATTACTGGTTTCAGATATAACAAGTCTGAAGTTTCAGCCAAATTAATCTGTGCTCTCATGTAACTCCCTCTTACTTTCCACACACTGCTATTTTAAAGGAAGAAAAAAGATGCATTTAAAGTAGCTGAAGATTTTTTGCAGCATTTTAGCTAAATCCAAAAACCTTTCTGTTTGCAAAGTCACATTGATAATTTGATTATTCCCAGAGGCCTAATACAACAGGCACTGTAATGCCCATGTTATTGTCTGTTTTGTTTTTAAAGCTTTAGTTTTAAGACTAAACACAGATTTTTCAAACACTTGTGTAATTTAATTAAAAAAGCAAAGGAAAAACAGCATTATAGCATGGTAACACAGAACACAGCACAGGAGTTTCATACTATGGGGAAAGTACTAAACTCTGTTCCAGCTAAAAGCTGGAAGTAGCATAGTTCCAGCTCTCTTACACCCCTTGTTGCTCCTCAGTGACATAGACAGAAATCTTTTGGTCTACAAACCTGGCTGTTCGGCTGCCAGTTCGCACTGGAGATGTCTCCTCAGCTGTGTCAGAGGTTTCATCTGCAAGCACTTCGATATCATCATCCCTGCTGAAGGGAGAGAAAACACCACAGACATTTTCAGTCAGTCAGAGCTTCCTATAGATACCACCTGCTGATACATATGAACTGAATGAAAGACATGTTCCAGGGTATGCAAGTGTCTGCGCCCAATCCACATCTAGGTGTACTGAGCTGTAGTAGCATGTAGGTATATCCAGACAATGCAAATGCCGATCTGGCTGTCACTGCCAGAGATACTACATTTAACATACAGTATCTGCAAACAAGTATATGCACCTATATAAATTTTAGGTTTTGTTTATTTTTTCTTTGCAGCTGCTAACTACGCTCTTCACTGACAACAGTGTTGGATGGTTATGGGCTATGTTGACAGACATCCATTCCAGACATTATATTTCAGCTTGAAGCACTACAGATGGCATTATAATGACCTATCATATCTGAGCAAGATTTTCCTATGGAGTAGTTGCTGGAACAATTAGAGAACAGCAAAAACATGAGTTACTGCAATCCCAGATATGGGTGATATCCTATCTTCACAAAACTTTATTTTTGCTATTCCAAAACAAGGACATATAAAAAAAACACAAGAGTTTGAATTTTTCTTGCTTATCCATGCCAAAGACATTCTGATATTTTCTACATGGTTTTACCTCAGTTGGTGCTCCACTAAGCACAAGGGATGTTTTAGTTCACTTCATTGAGGTGTGGGTGAATGACCAAACAGAAACATGAGGTTCCAATACATATTACTGAATACAGCTCAAATACTCATCTGACGCGAAAAGGTTTTTCCCCATTAATCACCATAGGCGCTAACAGCCTAGCATTTTTTTCCTTCAATGATGATTTTTCTTCCATTGTTGATTTTGCAGGACAAGCTATTTTTAAACACGCTTTATCAAATTGATGCCATTTGCCTGAACAGAAAGTTTAAATTCAGCATTTAAGAAGGAATAAACCAATTCCTGCCATCAGATAACACCCTGCTGCAAAAGAATTGGAAAGGATGGGACCATCTTTAATCTCTCATTTCAGAATACAGCTGCACTTAAAGTCCTAAGATGCTGAAGGACAGTATGTATGAAAAGGCTAAGGAAAATACATACTCTGATTTAAAGTATCAGGCTGATACTTCAATAAAACACTTGGAAGGTTCTGTTGATATTTCTTGTAATAGCTCAAACTTTAGATTTTAAAAAAATGCTCATGCTTTCCATGAACTTTACATGTTAACCTATTTTTGAAGGGAATATAAACACCAGGGCACACTCCTTGAAATGCTGCCATCTTCCCCTTCAGTAAGCAGCACATTTAAACAACACAAACCTTCTAAAATTACAAAATCAAAGTAGAATCAAAAACATCTGTGAAGCAGTGTTTGAGTCATTTACAGAAACGTTTATAGGTTTTACAGATTTTAACAGGCTTCTTTTTAACTTCTCATTCTCTTATTCGAAATTATTTACGAAACACTAAGACCATCATCCCCACCACAACAGGAAGCAAAAATTCAAGCTGCTGTGCTACAGCTACCTCTGAGCTCAGGTCTAAGAAAGGAAGATCTCACTTTGAGTAATGGAGAGGAAGAAGCTTAACAGGGAAAACATCCACAGACATTGTATGTGTGTTTTCTTTCTCAGTGCAATATTATTTATTTAAGAGCTTAAAGTTCCAAGATATTCCGTGTGTGTTTACAAAGATAACAGATACCAAGGAAAAGCCTGCACACTACTCTGTCACTGTGCTCCAAAGAGCTCTCAGTAATATAATGCAGTAATAATGCAGCAGGTGTAGTTTTTCTGGATTTGGCTAAAACAAGTGCCAATAACCTTATCAATCTGGTGCAAAGCACCTATACTACTAGCTGCCCACTTCAGTTACCCGATTAAAAACCACCCTGGAGTAAACATAGCAGTCAAAAGAGATTTAATTCTGGCTTGCCAGGAAAAGTAACTACACATCTACTTTTTTCCTAAAAAATCTCTCCCAGTATGGAAGTATATTTTCACCCACCTTAACTCATTCGGTACCTGTTCCTATAGGTAATCCTTGAATGTATTTGTAGCCTAACACTTAAAAATGTAGGCATCTGCAGAGTGCACAAACGAAGAACTATTCTGAAGACCAAGAACACTGAATAATAAATGTTTTAATGCTGAAATATTAATATATATTCACCATATGAACAACTCTTGGGACTTTCAGTCCAAGCAGCTATTTTTAGTTGTAACAGAGCTCCTTCTTCTGAAAGTTCAAGTAGGGAGAGTTACTGTACATTTGTGACTTTACACCAAAGTTTAAACACTCCTCTATGTCACCAAATTTAGAAATAGCAAAAATACCATCTATTACACATCTGCATAAAACTGAAGCATGAAGTGATGAAGGAGACACTGCAAATCAAGACTGCTTACGGTTCAACAGGTAGGGGCTCTTTGGCAGCTTCTGCTAGTTCCTTCTGCAGCCTGGCTTGTCGTCTCCTAAGAAAGAAGAAAACAAGGTTATTAGAAAACCAAAACCAAAACCACACCAAAATTTCTTAATTCATTTCAAAGGTTACCCTGCATGGTTTTGATGGGGAAATCAGACCACTACCTTAATTTTATCCTGCTTTTCAAGATACTGAGAGCAGGAGAGGCAGTTCTCTTACTATGAACAGCATAGGACAAGGTCATTCAAGTGAAGGAACAAGTCAAAATGTACCTATGGCCCTTTATGACCCACAAGAATGAGGATTTGCCTGGAGTGCAAGAACTTGCAAAAATAGTAATTATATTAGTAATACAATGACTGTTAGGAAATACAAAGCTGCCAAGTGCTATAAGACTTGAATTATAGCTCATGGTCTCCAAGCACCCTTAGCTGACAGGCAAGCTGAAGCAATTCAGAAGAAAAAAAATATTATTTTGCAGAGGGAAAAAAAGAAAATGTGCAAACTTATTTTTGCAAGTCACACACAGGTTAGCCTCTTGGGAGCTGCTCCTTTTAGCAGAACGCAAAACACTGAAGTTGGTTAAGTCAAAAAAAGATAAAACTTCAAATAGTATCAAGATGTAATATGAACAAGAGATGTCCAAACTGAATACCAGAAAAAAACCCAACAGTTTCTATCTGATTTATGCTCTAAGGGCCACAGTTAGGTGTTTCTCAAGAAACAAAAGAACATGTTTCATTCATTTAGAAGACAGGAATATTTTCACAAAGCATCCATCTGTGCTGGCCAGAAGGATGAGCACAAAGCTGTGGATTCTCATGTTCTGCAAGAATACAGAGACCTCAAATCAAAACTAAATCTGGTTTTATCCTATGCACTCATTGTCAGCCAAACATATATTGTGAAGTTGTTTATTAAACAGAGGTCATCAATCTCACCTTGAATCCTTTTCATTTTCTGCATTCAGACGATTGGCTTCTTGTGCTTTCTCTGCCATCCAACGCGAGACCAACTCCTGGTTGTCCTCAGTAGTTTTCCTCAGTTTCTCCTCCAAGGCATTGAAGGTGATCTGGAGAGCATCATATTCATCTTTCAGTGTCTGATTAGCTCTCTCAAGATCTTGCAGTTTGTTACGCAATTCCTGGCACTCTGTTTCCAGTTCAGAGATCTTTTGCAAATACTCTGCAATCCTGGAACAACAAAACATATAAAACCATGAGGCTCTCCTTTGGGACATATGCCATCATCTTTGTGCTCCTTGCACAATGCCCAACAAAAGGATTTTTAGCCCATGACTAAGACCCTAAGAGAATATTATAACAGTAAGAAACAACCAGAAGTCCAAGTCTCATATTAACGACACTGATGAAGAAACAGTTCCTACTCACTTTGCTTCATTCATCTGCATCTCTTTGTCCTTCTGCTGCATTTGGTTATTTAGATCAATTACAGATTGCGCCAACTAGGGAAAGGAGAAAATTACATTACAAAATGCAGGAGTGCCAGCTGGATACACACTGAGCAGCAACCAGCAGGAATACAGAGCAGTCTAACATAACAAGCATGGAACACATTTTTTGGCTTTTCTTTCACAGGTTCCTATACAGATCTGTGGACTTCACCTATCACACAGGTCATTAAATCATAGAATCCACTTCCAGAAGTTTCTTTACTAAAGTCACATCAAACGGAATATGTATTAGGAAGATATTTTTTGAAGTAGTGGAAAAATCAACACAGAACCTAAAAATTGTCAAGTGAGTAAATCAACAAATGAGTACTAACAACTAAGCAATAAATATTCCTGGTATGGCCAGGACAGACATGCTCACATGTTGTAAATACAGGTCTTCCCACAAAGAAAGTTGCTGGTGGAGTCTCTGCAGTGCACAGGAAATAGGGGTGCAGAGGTCAGCATTAATGACAAGTTACTCATTAGTGACAACCAGACAGCAGCAGCAAGCCCCACAGTGTGCAGAGCCTCAACTGCCCAGGGAGAACAAAGGCTGAGTTTTGAGAGGGGTGCCTGCCTGCGTAGGTGGCTTAGGATACCAGGATGGGGGGAAAGAAGGAATTTTCAGTGCTCTGATTAGTCAGTGCACACCTCCTGCAGAAAGCTGTCTCCTCTGTGAGAAAAGAAGCACAGTAACATTTTCCAGGTCTCTCTTTAAAAGTCTGCAGCACCATTCAGGTACTAGCTCCTGGCACATTCAATCCACTGCTGGGATTCTGAAAAACTGAATTCTGCTGATGAAGCTGCCATATCTTCCCATCAAAAAGAAAGGGAAAATGAAAACAAACAAACGAGAGGGAGCAGCTTTTCCTCTCTTCTGGGCCCAAATATAATAGCCAACAGGACTCCTGGGCTCCTTACTGCACCTACACAGCAGAACCAGTACTCCCTTTTCAGTTCAACACCACAGAACTATCAATCTTTCTTTGTGCTTGTTTATTTTGTGCACTCTTTTGTAGCAGTGGTGCTGCAAAGGGAGACAAATGAAACCTCACACAGCCACCTTTTCTCTCACTCAGTCTTGACAATGTAGAACTAGTGGTCATGCACAGCTCTAAAGAGTTTCTCCCTCCTCTAACAAATACAGTTAAAAACCTATCCATGAAAATACAAAATTAAGCACTTCTTAACACTCATGCTATACTGACAATGCAAGCTCTCATCTCCCAGCTATCAGTTTTAATGACCAACTATTTCTGGTTAATTTTTTATCCTCAACATGAGGAACTTAAAAAGGCTGGTTTTCCTCATTTTCTTTTTGAAATTTTTTTAAATCTTGGTAAAATTAAGGTCATGTTCCCAATAGGCCAACTATGCTCCATACATAACAGAAGGCTTTCTAACCTCTCCACGTTTCTTATGCAGCTCTGTCAGCTCCTCTTGATGCTTTATCTTCAGCTGTGCCAGTTCCTGTAACTGAGCATCATTCCATGTGCCATCATGTCCTGGACTGGAGTTTGAGAGAGAGGAAAATGACATGTCACAAACTAGAATCCAATTGGTTCTGTGCATTTGATAGTTAATCTCTGGATGCTACCTCCCCTGGATTTTCCATACTACGTCAGAGACACAGGTCATTCCTGACAAACTAAACCACAGCTAGCTCCCCTTCAACACACTTCTCACCAACCAAAATGCCATTATATAGTACTGGAAATTAAATTTACTGAGAACTCAATTCACCTTTTGTACATTTCTAAAACAGAATTCAAATTCAAATAAAATATAACTAACCTTTATTTTAATTTGCATTAAAACAACCAAGTCTTAGAAGTACCCTCTTCAAATTCTGAAAGAACTACAAGTATTTTAGCACCTTGAGTTTGTTTCAGCTGAGCTGGTGGACCACAGAGATGACATATCTGGAGAGAGCATTATACAGAGCACAGAACCAAAAGCCAGCGAACCAAGGGTATATTTCCAGGCCCCTAGGTTTATAGTCCCAAGTGTTACAAGTCACTCCTCCACTGTCCTATGTTCTAGCCTCTTCCTTTGTAAAGGTTTTGGCATATTAATTGTGTTTTACAAAACAGTAGGAGCATGACATAAGCTGTAATTTCCCCACACCAAAACACCATACACACACACATATCACACACACAGACTCTGAGAAATTTAGCAGCTATATTTTAAATTACCATTTTTTAAAGTAATAATTTTAGATTTGTTACTATTATACCGTACACACAATACAAGGTAATCGCAAGCATCTGTTTCTGCAGTCATTCTGTGTTATAATGGTCCAATGGGAAACAGATAATGCATTCAAGAAGCTGAAAGGTCTCACAGTGCTATTAGTAACTTTACACTCATCTCAACACCAAACAACACCTGACTGAGCTAACACTGTACTAGAAGACACTGCATTTCCAAGAAAATGTGTCCAAGCAGACAGGAAGGCAGGATCTCTGGTAATATCCAACACATCTAACAACTCTGGCCATGCACACCCCTACAGCCAGAGCTAGATACTCCTCTTTGGCCTTAATGTAAATAAAACCATTTTTCCTCAGCTAACTAGGATTAGGGAATTCATTCTGTTTCCAAAAAATGTCAAATCAAAGTTCAGCTTAGCATTTACTTTGAAGATGCTGTTTCTGTGCATTTCTTCTCCTCCTCATCTACTCCAGCCTCACCTCTTAGAGGAGGTGCTCAACAAGAAACAGATTCCCATAAACCAGTGATGGTCCTTGCACGTAGGTGAGGCCCTGGCACAGGCTGCCCAGAGAAGCTGCGGCTGCACCATCCCTGGCAGTGTTCAAGGCCAGGTTGGACAGGGCTTGGAGCAACCTGGTCTAGTGGAAGGTGTCCCTGCCCATGGCAGGGGGCTGGAACTGGATGAGCTTTAAGGTCCCTTCCAACACAAACCATTCTGTGATTCTCTTTAGAATATCACGCCTATTTAGGACTGACATTTTACAATCATTATTTTTTCCTTTCTACCCTTTCATGTGATAACACAGATTGAAAGAAACTAAGCATCTGTTTCTTCCTTCACTGGACTTGTAAGATCAAATAACTTAAAGAGCTGCATCACAATCATTAGGAACTAACACCAGGTAAACATTATAAGCATTACAAGGTAAACAGATCAGAAACAGTTCATTCTGGTCCACTCCATACCCCAAGTTTGTGACAAAAATGTGACCAAGAGTTGGTCAGATCTTTCTGCACCGTATACTGCAAATGTATTGTAACTTTATAATGTGTTTAGAGTTAGTTATATTTTGGTTTTCTATCAACAAATTTCCAGTTTGTTTTATTCCAAGTTACTACAGTAACCTAGAAGTTGTTTGTGCAATGCATCCAAGAATGGTTTAGGTTACAATGCGTATGACAAAGAGCTGACTAACAGAAAAGGAATTTTAAATACCTGATCTCATGTCTGTTCTGCATGTCATATTTTTCTGCTTGAAGCTTATCAGCCAGCACCGCATGAAGGTCTGACTTCTCTAGTAGCTTGTTATCTGAAAGGACAAAAAGTACAAGTAAGCAAATAACCAAAAAGCAAAACCAGATTCCCACATTCTTCTTCTAACAACTATTCTGACACAAGCTAATGTTATGCAAGCCACATTAGTGTGCACTCCTCTTTGATGCCAGCAGGCTAAAGCAGCAGTCAGCTACAACTCCAAGAATTCCTCATTAATTCAGAAGTTGTATGGGACTGGTCTTAAGAAACTGGCCAAGTGTACTGCTATCTGCTAATACAGGAGTTCAAGGTACAAAACTCTTTAGAGCCCCTCCAGTGATAACAAGCAAAAAACTGGTCACATCCAACACTGTGCAGTCCTGTCAAGGTGTGTTTACTCCCCCCTCCCATAACATGCAGTCCCTCAGCATCTAAGCCAGCAACTCCTAGGTGATCCCCACTCCCATTCAGTCCTGTCATAGCTGAGGCAGGAAAAGAATGGGCAAGTAAGCACTGGATAGAAAGTGCTGGCCCTGAATAGCTCCAAATTTTACATAAGATTGTGAACACAGTCAATAGTACTACTGTTCCAAATTCCACAAACTCTAAGTTGGAATGATGCAGACAATTTAGACATTCAGTCACTGTCCAGAGCACAAACCCAGTTTAGCCTGTGAGGGGACTGAGAGAAAGAACTGCTTTTTTACCTCGATAATGAGGAGCCCCCAGCTTCCCTCAGTTTTATCAAGCATCTCACAGGCAGTGACCTGGACATGACACACGTGAGGCCTTGCGGGCCCCTGACCAAGGCGGTTTCCCCACTTGCTGGGGAGGAGGAAGGAAGACAAGAGCCTCTCGGCCTCGACCCCGCCGGCGGAGCCGCAGCCCACTTACACTGCCCGATGATTTCCTCGAAGGCCTGCCGCTGCAGCCGGTCCCTCCGCCGCAGCTCCGCCGCGATGTGCCGCTTCCAGGGGGGGAAACCGGCGGCGCGCAGCCCCGACGCCATCTCCGCGGCGGGAAGCGGCAGCGAGGGCGAGCGCAGGCCAGGCCGCAGCCCAGGAAGGCCGGCCGAGGGGAGGGTGAGGCGGACAGGAGCACCGGAAAGCGGCGGAGGTCGGTGCCCGGCCCGCGGCAGCGAGGAACGCCTGCTCAGAACCGGGGCCCGGCCCGCAGCCGCCGCCCCACGCCCGCCATGGCGCTGCGGCCGCGCTCCGTCAGGGGCCCTCGTTCCTCGGAGGCGCACAGCAATGGCGACAGCGGCTGCCCCGCCACTGCCTGGCACCACCTACCCGCCCGCCTCCAGCATCGCTCAACACACTACTCTCACTTTAGCACCGGGCAGTACACCACGGCGAAGCTGCAAGGCAACCACGGAGTAGGCCTCCACAGCTAGACGGGCAGTAAAACACCCTTCCAAAAAGATGGGACCTTGCGCCATTTTACGTCCTGTCCCGGATGCGCGTCTGCCATCTTGAGAGCGGCGAGCTCAGAACGTCCAGCCCGAGCCGCCATCTTAAGAGGGCTCTACCTTCGTGTTAGTATTAGTATCCTATTACTGCTATGAATGAACGTTAAATAGTTATTAAAAGCCCCACAGTTACCCGAAGGTGATGTACTGCATCACCCGAGATACACCTGCAGTACTTTTTTATTTTCTGTAACCTTTTCCCCCAGATCTCTCTGCAACACAACGTCCAGTTCCTGCATTGCATACAGAGCATCAATCATGAAGCTTTACTGAGTTGCAAGCTGTTCAAGGAGGTCAGTGGTGAAATAAAGTGCGGTTTTGGGGTCTTTATATAGCATTACTTTGAAAAATTACTTGGAACACAGCATAAACTACAAGGACAGCCTTCACAGCAGTAGCACATCCTGCACATCATCACAAAGAAACCATGTGTGCTCTGGTGAATGTAAAAATCCCCAACTCTTGCTTCATTGCTTTACTTTTAACTGTTTGGCTTGTCAAGTAATCTGTTAGGTAACCATATTATTGTAATTCAATTTGAAACTGGGCAGAGTGCACAAAGCTTTTTGTCTTTGGCTAGCTAAAGAGCTTTGTTTCTCTTGGGTAAATGAATGAAGATGCAGTTATTAAATTGCAGCAGAATAAAACAGGTGATTCACTAAATTATTACACTGGAGCTGAGTTAATAATAGTTCTTGCACA
Source organism: Agapornis roseicollis (assembly GCA_002631895.1). Classification (NCBI taxonomy): domain Eukaryota; kingdom Metazoa; phylum Chordata; class Aves; order Psittaciformes; family Psittacidae; genus Agapornis; species Agapornis roseicollis. The sequence goes on along the minus strand of NDXB01003485.1, from coordinate 228,227 downwards.
GCTCTGCCTTATCAAGTACGTAATACACAAGGTTATGCATTTTCTCAATGAAACTAATTTAGCCAGCTGTAAGCACACAGCCTACTTTTTTCTGCTTATACATCATAAAATCAAATTAGAGGTTTAAAAACATGAAATTACTTGAAACTGTAAGCTTAAGTCCTAATTCTACGGATACAGTTACTGAACTCCCAAAGGGCAGTGCTGAAATTCATCTTTTCAAATCTTCTCTACATCTCAATCCTCTGCAGAGAAAGCAGAAACCAAACATAAAGCATGAGGAAAAAGGGAGAAGAGAAAAATACAGGGGTTAGACTTAGTTACTTGTCCTCTGATGCTTTTACCTTGGCCTTAATATATAACCAACCCTAAGGCACCTCACTACCTTTGAGTGGCCAACCACCTCTTGCTTTCAGCCTCTCCAACAAAAATCCTTGAGCTCATCTTTGAGAGAAGGATTTTCCCACTAAAACTGGAAGAAAAAGAAATTGTCCACTACTTTTTTTCAGAGGGGCAGGAGAAACAATCAATGTGAGCAGAACTAGCATGTCAAAAAATACAAAAGGAAAAATGTCTTCAAGCATTAGATAAATTGGATACTGGAAACACAGTATTTACTGTTTAGAATAACAACGAGACTGTTCCAAGGGAAGGATTCCAATTAATTCTCATTTGTGTAGGTCTGAGTCTTAGAAAAACCACACTATGTTAGAGATATTCACCTTTCTGTAATCTGTGATTTCCATAGTGGCAGGATATCCTGATTATATTTCATATGATACCTGTAACAATGCTTTTTCCACTCCAGCACAAAGTGCCTCTTTCTTCTGAAACTCATCTTAAGCTTCTGACAGTCTTTCCAATAGCACATGCCTGCTCCATGTCATCATCTGTCGTCTTGCTCTCCTTTTATATGAACAAGAGTTCATGAACACATATGATAAAACAGCCCCTTCAGACTGAAAGTGGCTTCTTTCCCTGCCTGGAGCGCCTTTCTGCTACCTCCACCATTAAAATCTCCTCATTTGTTCAACAGCCTCCTTCAGGAATAAACGTTCAGGGCTTCTAACAACTGTAATGATGGTCAGAAAACTCATCCCACAGTGAAAAGGTGAAAACTCTGCCTCCAGTTAGAGTGTGCTGTGCTCTACATCTCTAAAGGCTGAACCCTTATTTCCCACAGAAAGCTTATTGTGGGTTTGGAAGTTGTGCAAGTGAAAAAAAGGCAAAGGAAAATAAACCCTCTTCAGCAGATATGAAAGGGAAACACATTGAGGCTATTTCAGGTATTAAAGAGATTCTTGCAGCAAGCATGCCAGATTGCATACAGGCACAGAAAAGGTTAATATAAAACTATTTCACTGATTGACTTGCCGTGAAGGCCAGTTCTGTACCAGGTGATGGGCCAGACATGAAGTGCCTGTCAGAGTGGTTCATAGAGAAGCCAGGCAGAATGCACTGTACTGGTCACAGACTCTTGGATAAAAAGGAAAAATGCTGGGACAACTTCCTTCTGTGCTCAGGTGTGCCTGTATGCAGGGCCATACATCTTCACCAGCTCTTCCAGCACACAAGCTGGTGCAAGTTGTGCATCCTAGCTGTGAGATTAAACTCATCTCTACATGAGGCAGAATGTCCTCCTTAGCACCAGGTTACAACCATTTGTGTTTAATTACTTACAAATGAAGGATGTGGAGAAGCAGCAATATCTAAACATAGTCCAGTACCACGGTGAGTCAGCCAGTGCCACAGAAGACAAAAGCTATATGCTATAGTCTGTGTTTAAAAAGGATTTTCACCCAGCACTTTGTGTAACTCCAGCATTCCTAGAAGGTGCTGTCCATTTTGTGATATCTCTGTCATGCTTCTATATCCATTTCTGTTTCTGATGGCAAGCTCGACTTGAACACCTGCAGCAGTTTCGCATGCAGAGACTGAAGACTGCAACTATGCTGGAGCACAGGTTTCCAGGTCAAAATTCTCTTGACGAACAGGATGCTGTTCAGAAATAATAAATGCAAGGCACTACCTCAGGCAGGAGGAACTGAACACATGAATGCAGAAAAAGCTATAGGAAAGGACCTAGGATTTGTATTGGTTCACCAGCTGAACATGGGTCAGCAACAGCCTACTGTCATGAAACAGGCAAATCTCATCTCTGAGATAAACAGGGCTGCTGTCAACAAGAGACATGAGATGATCCTTTCCCTTTGGTCAGCAAGAGCAAGGCTTCTGGTGGAGACATGTCCAGCTTTAGCCAGCACATATCAAGAAAAATCCAGAGTGTCAAAGTAGCCCAGAAGGAATGGCCAACATATACATAAGGAGTGGCCCAGAGGAAAGATTTGGGCAGCTGGGACTGCTTAAGCTGAAGAGGAGGAAGCTGATGGGAAATATGACAGCAGTATGTAAATATAACGTGTCAGTAACCTGATCTGCTTGTTCATAGGGAACAAGATTAGATTTAAAAAGTGTTTAAAGTCCACCAGAAATGCCCACTAGAGACAAGAAAAGGCTGGTAAGGCAAGTGAAGCTCTGAAACAAACTGCTCGAGGAAGATGGAAAACTTCCACACTGGAGGTGTGTAAGGCCAGTAAAAGCATTTTCCCATGAAGGATTTAGGAGTTTATGCTTTGCTGGCATGGGGAATGGATTACATGGGTCCCTTCTAGTCTAATTTTTCAGAAATTCTATGCTGAGAGGGTCAGGTCCTGATCAACACTGCTTTCTGACCCACATCCAGTGGCTTAAACCGTGACAGGACTGGAAATACTCATTTTCTGTGAAGATGTTGATCACCAGTGTGCTCCCCAAAGGCTAAATTAAATTCAAAGCTCCATTTTCAAATTAGGCTTTGTTTTGGATCTTGGAGTTTACATTTGAAAAGAGGGAACATTTCCTACATCTTGTCTTTTTCTTTGTGCTTACAAGCTGTAATTGTGAAGATGCAAATTGCTGTAAAGTACCGAGCAGACATAATTTCCATGCTAACTCTTCATCCTGTGTGTTATAGGTCTCTTGTTTGTTTTCCTGTTTCTTTTCTGTTCCTTCTTCCCTTCTCTGCCTCAACCTTTCTATTAGAGATGGCTTTTACTCACCTGCTTTCTGCTGGATTCTCTCTCATTCCACAGTCTCTAATTCATTCGTTGCTTTACTGCAACCTCCTGCTTGTTGCTGAACCCTGTCTGCTTCATGCTTTTTGATTCATTAATTCTTTTCTGAGTCAACCATTTACTGCTCTGTTGTGTGCCATCTATATCTCTATTAGTTATGATATAATGTAATGCTTTATGATCAGAGATTAATTTATTCTATATGCAGTCTACACCAGACCCTGTAAAAATGGATTAAATATTAGTAATAACCATAATGTGTAGAAGATCAGCATCTCTGGCACAGATTAACATCATTTAAGTATAAACATAGAAGCAGAAAATATTTGAGACTGAATGGGCCTCTGGAGATCCTCAAGTCCAACCCCCAAATCTCAGCAAATGCTCATGGCTAATGTTTCTGATGTCTGCTGAAATACAGGGATTTTGAGAATACAGTTTTGATTACAGTTTTCTGAATGCTACAGAGAAATGTTATTTTTCATCTAAAAGGATACGCTGAAGCCCTTCCTTGTGTTTGCAGGAGTCTTTTTGGACAAAAAACTTTATCCATCTCTAGAAGCTGAAATAAAGGGAAGCAGAACTGGGACAGAAATAAACCATGGCTTCAATATAGACTGGATTCATACACATGACAGTATGAACCAGAGGATGTTCCTGCTGAGCTGAACTAATCTCTGCATGTCTAATGTACCTTTTGTTTATCTGGCTTGGGAGCAAGTACAAAGATGATCTTCAAATAAAATTAATAAAACAGGATAATGGTGGTGAACTGAGAATACAAGTTCAGAGAAATCTGATGATGCATCAGAAGAAAATAGAGCAGATTACAGTAGGTGAAAAGAAACTGCTTCAGTCAACCTGGGATTCAACTGTGAAAGAGCTTCTGAAAGACTTCACAAGTTTTGACACAAATGCAATCTTAAAATACTTATTAAGAGACACATTTGAAACAACACTACATGTACTCTGTGGAATTAGAAAGGAGATCTTTTTCATATTCATGTGAATAATAAACTGATATTTGCTTATATATATATATATATATATATAAAGAACATCTTGTACCCCTACAGCTAACACCTTTTCTATGCTAGGGAAATTTGGCATGTTGAAATGACTATTTGGATTCTGCATCACTTGAATTATGAGCCCCTCCATAGGCACTTGGCAGATGTGAACAGTTATGAGACTGTTCCAGTTGTACTAGGCTCTTGCTTCAGCTGTGCACAGAAAATAGGGAAAGTCATGGACTCCTTCATTAAATACTTCAGACACCACAAAACAAGCACCACACAGATGCAGCTGACATATATTATGGCACCAAACTGTTATAACTGCAGATCAAGAGAAGCCTTCATCATTACCTAAACTTTCCTGATGCACAGTCCACTAGTTGCATTTCTCGTTTATGTTATCAGCAAAGGATATAACAAATGAGGGGAGGGATGGAGTCTCTTCAGCAAATCTCCTAGGGGGAAAAGTGTGTATTTCTCTTAGGCAGAGATAAGGAAAACAAATAAGTATTTGGATATTGTGCATATCCAGTCTGTTGCCACTTGGAGTCATTGGTTAGGAGGTCTCTGGGAATTGCCCTGGGTCACTTTGGTTAGTTAGGTAGTCCTAACACCCACAGTTTAATCATGCACAAGTAACTGAGCCTTCATTATAAAAATGGGGGGGGCGATTAATT
>NDXB01003485.1:193370-223330 GCA_002631895.1 Agapornis roseicollis | reverse complement strand
AAAATAAATGAACCTTTAATAAAAAAAGGGGGGGGGGGGGGCAGTTAATTCATTTTTGGACAAGATATCCCTAATTTAACTGTACTATGACAAGGAAAACAGAAAACCACAAAAACTTTAGGATTAACTTTAGTTTTAAAAAAAAACAAACGGAAAGATAGTGACTAAACACTTGGTTTTAAGCTGTAAAGAAGGAGTGCTTGGCCCCAGCAGACTAGAGGCCTAAGCATCATAATTCGTAACCAACATCAAGATTATCCCCTTGCTATTTGGAGGGACTAACTCATCTTCATTTGTTTTGGGGTTTTTTCCTTCTATTTTCCCTCCTCCTTGAGCTATTTTCTATAAGACCCTATCTTCAACAGGAGGGAAAAATTTAGCCAAATACAGCATTTTAGGAAGAGAGTTAACAGTGCCCTGTGATAGTTTCACAGCTGAGAGGACACAGAGGCTTGTGTTAGATGCATCAGGTACAGGCAGGAAACAGGATTTTAAATTTACTGTGTTTGACACATTACATCCTGTAACTTGGAACTTAAAGCAGTTCTGACAGCTGAGTCTCCGCTGAAATAAGTATACTAAGACTGCAGCTATTTTAAGATGTTAAAGGATGTTGGAAGGTTGCAGACACATATTACACCTGAGGAAAACTGGTCAATTCAGATCCTTCATGTCTTCTACTTGTACTGTCTGTACCAACTTAACTGGACAATAAAAGAGCTTGCAGAATAGTGTGCCTGGTTTGGCAAGACGTTCATAAACCAAGGGACATAAGGGAAAGAAGAAGCTTGCGTTCAGTCCAGATATCATCTGGTTCAGGACACAAGGCAATAAAACCTTTAAATATTAAAGGCATTATGACAGAAAGCACAAACAAAACAAACATAAGCACAAGACATTTGTTAAATTTAGTTTTTTCTAATATTCACATCTGGGAAGCTCCCACAGTTGGCATTACCAACTCTGCCATCTCAAGGTCCTGCCAGTCTTACCATAGAGACAGGTACTGTGCAGCATACCCCTACTTTTTTTCCATCAGGCTATCTCTACCACTGTATGTCCAAACTGCTCACCTGAGAACTCTCTTTCTGCAGAGGCCTCAGAAAACTCTTCACAGAACTTTCTTTTGCACATTTTCCACTTGCAAAAAGTCTGGTGGCATTTTCCATCATTTCTGGTACAGAGGATACCTCAGACTCTCTTTGGAGCCACAAGTGATGACTTTTACCCAGCTCTCAATCTACTAGGTAATGCATTCTTAGCATGGGAATAAAGAGGCATTTTCTTACTGCAGGAAACTTGGGAGAGAGCTTCTCTCCTCCCCCAGCAATACACCTTTCTAAAGGACAGGTCAGATCAAGTACCTGGATGTTATATTATGCCTTAGTAAGTCCCATGTTCTCAAACTCTGCTAATCTGCAAATCTGTGCCAAATTTAAGCAGTATTCCCAAATAGGAGAATATTTTTGCAAGAAGCTATGTTTGCTTTATATCAAGCTTTTATTTCGCAAACTTTGGGGAATCTACCTTCTTTTATAGAGCTTAGGAAGTTGGTGGATAAACACAGAAAATCTGACCCTGTCTCATTGTTGGGAAGTTAAAAATGTTTTGTAGAAATCCTGTCACATTTTCATCTCTGAATATACAAGAACACAGGATTAGCATGGAGATCTCACTCTCCATATTGCACAGAAAGTTTACCTGCTCCAAGAAGGTTTTACTCTGTGGCTGTATGAATTCTTCTGCAATCTGGAAAAGCAAAACACTTCCCAGGTTCAGGGAAATACCACAGCTATTGAATTATGAGGATTACACAGAGAGGACTCTGTTGAATAAAGCAAGAGGAATGTAAATTCATGGCCTGTCTTGCTGACTTCTAGGTGGAGTGCCAGGTGTTTCAGTAATGATGCCTTGAAACTCTAACCTGCATGGCAGAAAAACCTCTCTTTTTAAAAGGTTTCTACTTTTTCCACCCATTCTCACAAGCCTGTGCTTGGCATCTTCTGTTCCAGTAAAATTACTGTGCATTTTCTATACTCACATAACTGTAACTGTACCTGCTAATGGGTGCTAGAGTTTTTAAACCAGCTGTATCCACAAAGGGTCTGTGCACACACACACACATAAATATGTCCTCAGTTGTATCTTCCCTGCACTCCTCGGTGCCTTTGGTGTTTCCTCTGGGCAGGGACTACAGTCACTGAGTGTAGCACCCAACTGAAGCTGAATCATGGCAGGCAGTGCTGAATTTTCAGTAAAGAATGATCAGAAAGGTGAATATTTTATTATTTTTTAAGTAATCAATATGGAAATAATAGCAACAATTAAGTCACAAACAGGCATAGCCTAATTGTAACCACAGCATTAATACTTAATGTGAATGTAACAGATATTACAAGTATGTTAACATTATTCATTCTCAGTCATTGAATGTAAGTGTACAGTAAGGTCAGCATTAATCTATTAAGATTGCTACAAACCCAGCTGGCCAGTGTCCTTCAAAAGCAGAGTGCTTGCTCTAAGACAGGCTGGAATGACTGGTGTTCATCCCTTCAGGCAGCTATATTCCTAGATTGCCTATGGGTCCTGCCTATTCTCCCATTCCTGCATGTAGTTTTGATAGCTCCCTTTGTTAGGGGTTACAAAAGCACTACCTGCTAGAAAGAAAAAGAGCCACAGTGCCAAGGGCCAGCCCTCACACTCTGCATGAATCATGCATGAATGCAGCCTGCAAGCTAATGTTAGAGGCAAAGCTGGCTCCACTGGCATCGTGTGACATTTATCAGTATCTGCTATTCCAACTGTTTTCCCACCCTCCCCTAACTCCTTGCTCCACGGACAGGACGTGCTTTTGGAGATGTACCGCTTTCAAAATGCCTTCTTTTATGCATCACTCTTCAATAGGGATTCTGTAACACAAAATAAAGATTTTGCTTTTGTGGAAAGAAAGCTCTTTAAATACACCCCTTCTGCCTCTTGGGCCTTTTACCGTACCTTCCTCTTTTTCAGAACGTTTACTAATACGTGTTCTGAATCACCTGCCTCTTAACAGAAGTAACAAGGTGACACTACAAAAGGCTAACTTGCATTTGGTATTGTGGTCCTGGCTCCTCTTGGTCTGAGCAACATTGGATAAACTTCTCAGCTAGAATATTTTCATAATCATAGGGAGGGATACACCCTCAGAAGCAAAACTCCCCAGTCTTTTTAGAACCAGACCAGAGGACATAAGTGTGAACAAAGCAGTGATCTCCATCGTTCTTCCCATCAGGATTCCTCCTAGGGTGCCATCTGCTGTGTCATTGTCACTGTGGAGGCAAGAGAAGACATCAGCTTGTCTAGTGTCAACTCTCAAAGTCTTGATGGAGAAGAAAAAAACCCACAATCCTACAGTTTACTCAAGTGGGATCTTGTTTGTTTTCTCCCAAGCCCATTTACGAAGACCTCCCCTGCTTCTTCTCAACCAGCTTGTGATGTTCTGGAGAAAAAAAACCCCAAGCCAACAAAAAACCAACCCCAACCCCCACAGACTAATAAAACCCACAAGAGAGAAAGAAAAAAAAATAATCAAAAGAACCCCCCACAAAACAAACAAACAAAAAACCCCAAACAAAACCAAAGCCAACAAACAAAAGAAACCCCAAAGCCAAACAAAAAAATAACCTTCCCCCCAGAAAAACACGACCCAGAGAAGGAGATGTGTGATTATTTCTGTGGGGGGTTCAGTAATGGTTTTGGACACCGCTGTTCTAAGCTGATAAGTGCTTCCCATGGATAAATACTTTTAATCATCTTTTTATTATTTATAGCAAAGCACATCTCTTAGCCAATACTGTAGGTTTGTGCTGTGAGGCCAGGTTTGGACATTTTCAGGCATAACGCAGTATGCACCAACAATAATGAAGTAGCTGACTGTGTTCCTCTTCTGACCATCAAGTTTAAACGTTCCAGAAGTTAACACTTCATGCAAAACTATGGCTTCACAACATGACATCTGCTGCAGCACTACTGCTGTATGACACTCCCTGCTCTGCAGGCCCTGTAGGCTTGTGGGACAGCGCTCTAAGCTTGGTTAGGAAATGCAAAGCAAGGGCATAGTGATTAAGCCAGTGCCACTCTAGCAGCATTCTGCTGTGATGCCAACTTCTACCCTGCCCCACTGCCACAAGTAACACACCGGTGTAGTTGTCCTGCCGACTGGTCCTTCTTCTGTCCGATGCTTCCCAGAGTGTGGCAGCTCTGAGCTATCCCGGTAGTCTCGGCCCTTGGCGTTCTGCATGTCCAGCACTGCTCGGCTCTTCGAGGGAAGGGGCGGTTTGTGCTGCTGCCCCTGGCTACTTGGACTTACTTCAGACCTCAATGGCTTGACTAGCTTTTTGAGTGGTGCTGAGTTTTCTAATGGTGCAGTAACCTTCGGCTTGCCTTGAGTCTTTTCACCTGTATTCTTTTCTTCAGGTTGGCTGGAGCAGGTATAGGACCGAAACCGCTGTGTGGGGACCAGGAAAGGTGGTGATGGCTGTTTGCTGGGCGTCTTGCTGCTCTCAGGCTCCTGGGGCTTTGTGAGATGACAGCTTTGATCAGGCAGTGGTGGCTGCTCTTTTCGTGAGGCCTTGGGGTAGTCCTGCTCTTTCCTTGGTGCCACCTTGCCCTTACACCCCATAGAGCCATACAGTGGGTTCTCAAACATCTCTGGCTTTTGCTGTCCCTCCTCCTGAAGTGAAGGCTCTGCTATGGTTTTCCCCAGTTCAGGTGGCCTAGAGTCATCAAAGCAGTGTAAAGAGAGACTTGTAAAAAGCAGGCAAGAGGCACTGATTTAAACAGAAAGCGAATAGGAAATGAGCATAATAAGACAGAACAGACTGTGCAAAGGTGTAGCAGGATAACAGTAAAATCTGGGGAGAGAACAGAATTGTGCATTGTTTTTACTTTGTTTAATCATTATTAATGTGACAGCAGAGACCAGATAAGCATGCTACTGTATAAACTCCCTGCAGTCTTTGTCCAAGTGGTAATTGGTTTCTCTTTAAACAGAGATAAGCTACTGAGCCAAACTGTGCCAAGTGCTCTGAAGGCTTTGTGACATGCACAAATCTGAATTTAAATACTAAAAAGAATCTTCAGATTTGGCAGAAAGGATTGAAATGTCTGTCTGGACAGTTAACTGAGTTATAGCTCACATCATACTGTAGCGTTTTACAACTAGGTCAATCTCCTCTCTCTACCAATGCTACATGGTATTCCTGGGGAAGGGATAAGACTCCTTAATGCACTCAAAAGAACTATATATGAGTAATAGCTATAATTCTGTAGGTGAGGCAATCATTCATTCACAGCTGAGGCCTTTGAATTGAGGCTCAAACTGGAATGACAGCACACCTGTACAGTGGGACAAGGGACGTTTCATGGGTTTTATATGACCTGACCTGATTTGGCAAGGCTTTCATCTGGAGAGCCATCATGATACTTAAAAGATCAGCCACAGTATCACTGAACAGTTGAGAAGAGGTGTAAGTGGCACATGTTCTTTGGAAGTCTTCAAATGAGTTGTGCTCCTTGCTTCAAGTTATTTTCTGGAAGTCAGTACATGCAGGAGGAAAGAGCTGAGAGCATGATGAAGCCTTGTCAGGTACATAACAGATTGAGGTACTGCTTGCAGCTCTGAATTCTACAAGTTCTAGCTTATGGAGTGCCACATCCATTTACTAGTGAACTATAGCCCAGACACAGGAAGCATCTGCCACTATGAAAAAGAGGTCTAAACGAGGACAGTGTGTACCACACTAGAGTGGAGTAGCCTCATCACTTTACTTAGATGGGTATGGATGGGATATTTTCAATTGCTGGATGGAAATTCTGCATCAAGACTTGTGACAGATGCAGTAGATGGATGCTAACTTCTATGGCAAGCTGGACACTTGTGTAGTAGTATATACACAAATTCAGTTTAAGTACTTCACACAGGACATGTGAAGGAGTTCTCTTCCTTTACATCCAGTGGAAAGATCTATGCCACTCTTCCCTTTTCTTCTTTGTTACCAACGAGGTGGCCTTTTCCTTCTCTTCTCTTGATAGAGAATGAAATTTACACATATGTTTTTTGTTTTCCTTTCACTAAACTAGCTATACCAGTTTTCTTTGAATATGTGATGTGCTGCACTTGTGATATTCAGTTATCTTTCTCTAACTCTAGAGATGAAAGTCTGAGAGAATATGCAGCACCTTGAACTCTCTACAGATCATGAAACTGACTGTGCAGAATGACAAAAGAGAGGGCACTCAGCCCCAGTGCAGAACTCAAAGACTTACAGGTACTCTTGGCTCCGACTGCAAATGCTTCTGTTTACTGTAGGCTGAAGAAATGGTTTTGGAGATAGAGGCGACACAGAAGGTGATGTGGAGGACTGACTCTGTCCCATTACAGACGTAGTCTCTTTGGGCTGCTGCTCGTAGCTCCCAAGAGCAGGTGGTTGGTCTGGTGAAGGTACCTGCTTAAGCTGGCTAGTTGCAGAGGGCTGCTGAGAGAAAGCAGGCATTCCCAGGTAGTTGGGGTTGCTGATATCTGTAGGAGTGGAGCTGCTGAAGAGAAAAAATACTGTTAGGAAGACACATGCACAAATACATTTCTTGTCTCCCTGCCAGCTATAAAGGAGTTAGTGCCCACTGAGTGCTTAGATTTAGTGCCACCTACTTCTTTTTTTGGCCACTGATGCTTTGGAATCAGAGAATAAGTAGGAGTCCTGTTAGTGCCTCTCTCTGCCCCGGGTCATTGGAGAGGATGCAGCTGGGTCAAGGCCCCAGCACCGAATACCTTCCCTGGCTGTTACATATACTTCCATTTCCAGGCTGCAGAGAGCACTCAGAGGCTTATACAGGTTTCTAGGCCCAGCAGTTTGGCTGGAAGCTACAGCAGGATGGCTCCAGCAAGAGGCAAATGGCAACACTGGGCAGCATTGCACAGCATAGGAATAAGGAACAACAGGAGAGGTCTTTTGAGGTGTACCTATATAGACTAGCAGGGAGAAGACAGGAAGTTGCCTGCAAAGAAATGCACCTATGAAACTGTAAGCCTGTGATTCTTGGAAAGAAAAAGACAGGCAGTGTGAGCATGGCTTCCCACCCCAAGCTGGCAGAGGTGAAGCAGCAAGATTACCGTAGTGTATCATCCTTTCCCAGGTTGTCTGGAGAAGAGGAAGCACTCCCCCAACAGCGAGCAATGGCTGCTGCCTCTCTGGCCACCAGATGAGTAGATTGTGACTTTCTGTTGGAAATAAAAGGGCCCTTTTTAAGTGAGGTGCAGGAACCTAACCTCAGCTTGTGAAGCTTTGGGCACAGGAGCACTGACCAGCCCTGACCAGAGAGCCACAAAGGCAGCTTCCCAGCATTCAGCATGCCTATTAATACTGCTCCCACAGCAAGCACAGCTTTGCCTTTATTGAGTCAACTATTTTTTCATAACCAGCTTACACACTTGCTCTTTACCTGTTAGTCTGATCCCAGTCTTTGCTAGGCTCTAAGTTGCTGATACTCTTTGGTTTCTGCCCAGCAATTTCATCACGTTCAATCTTAACAAAATCTGAAGGAAAGAAAAGGCATTAAAAAGTGTTTTGGCAGCTTCATAGTGTGATTGCGTAAGTTTTTTGTTACTGCTGGTATTAAGGCATCTCTCTTGACTATCAGAATGACAGTTTTAAGCAGCTGATGGTATTGTTTTTAACTGCCCACTAATTCAGATCATGTTCATTGACAGAAGAAAAATCATGTTTCTTGAAACAGAAAGGTCATGATCCACCAAACAGCCACATATAGGTCATTTTACCATCGAGAATAATAGTAAATGTAAAGAGGCTGCTTTTGTACTCTGAAAGAGAACAAGTAGCAACATGAAAATGAGCAGGGTTTGTGATCCTTTAGCTAAGGAAGTGCTACTTGAGAGCCTCACATGCTCTTTGCTGACATTCCCCCAGGATGACCAGAGGATGGAGAGCTTCGGCACCTTGTCGTATAGCCACAAATGGAACTAAGGCATCGCCGTTCAATAAAATCAGTATTAGTGACAGACAGGGGGCTCTCTCAGTCTGCTGAATTTACTTGAAACCCAAACCACATTGCTGTGCCTTTCCGAAAGAGCACAGGTATACTCCTGAAATCTAAGGATACTCACATCTTGCAGTCAGCATCAAAAATTCTTGCCTCTTTGGGACAAAAAGCACTGCAAGGATAATTCTCAGTTCCTTGACAGATGTCTTTAGAGATGGATATTCTCTGGGGTGAGCACTGCAGAGATAATCTCGTTCCTTACCATACAGTTTCTCTCTCTGTTTTCCTTGTGATGTTTGTAACTTGATTTCACCTTGGAAGACTCCTGTTTTCTCACCATGGTGTGTCAGCACAGTATGGATAGGAACTAAGGATTCTGTTGCTTCTATTCGCAGGGCAATGCAGCCTTCCCCTAGAGACAAGGAGACAACGAGCCTGGGACTGGGAAAAGAAGCACTGAAGTATTTTTCTCCTGTCATTCATCTACTATCACTGTGCTGATAGGGCTGAGATTACCAGAGAGAATCTGCTCTGGATCACAGTAAGGTTTGTAATGTCCCTGGAGAAATCAGAGGCATTCATTTCACTTCTTCACGTATGTGTGAAGGATTTGGGCACTGGAGACAGCTACAGGTGGCTACAGGGTTCTAAGCTTCCATTACTGGTAAAGAAAACATGAACCAAATCCATAAAACAGGATTTGTATGTTTTGAGTTAACTAATTTAAACAGACTGACTCCTGATTTCATTTCTGTATTTTCTTTTTAAGCCATTGCTCTTTTGGGGCTGGTAAAGCTCACACAGATTGTTGCTTCAAGTTAATTTGCTTCTAATCATCCTTAGCTCGCAAATTATTGCCCATAATGTATTCTTGTGTGTATTGAGTTCCAAATCAGAAGTCAGAGCATCATGGATGTTCAGTCTATAAGAGTTACTTCTGTTTTCTCCCACTCCTTCAGCAGTTTGGAAAAATCCAAGTAGATTTTGACTCATCCAGAACTTTAGACCTAAACACTTACCGTAAGATTCATCACTGTCTGATGACTTAATGCTGATCAGGATGTGTTGATCCAGTAGGTATTCTGGGTCTGAAATAATGGGAGTCAGCTGCAAAGACAAGTTCATGTGGGTCAATACAATAGGTGGGTTACACGAACACAGTTATCTCTGTGCCTCAGTCCCAAATGAGCAAAGCTGAGCTGAACAAACCAATGAGGATATCATGCCACCTCCAGGATCAGCCTCTTTGATGATGTTCAGAGATCTGTGGTAGGAGGCTACATACTTTTAGAGTCCCCCCACTCTCACTCCCAGCACAGCAGATGGAATGATACAAATCAAACACTAACGGCCTGAGCTGCAGTTTTCTTCTGCAGTGCAGGACTAAAAACTCTCTAGGAGGAAGTGACCTGGACTTTGATTCAGTTTGCTCCCCAAAATCTGTTTGGCTGTTATTACAATTGCTTATTGTACAGCCTTTCCCCAATCTTTCAGGCATTCTTTCCAAAGTCACCAGTTGTTAACTTCTGGGCTATTCAGAAGGGCACTGACATGCATGTTTACTCCAAATCCAGGAGCTCTGATAGCACTTCCAGCTCTCACCATGCCAGAAAATGGAGAAGAGCTCTGATCTCAAGGATAGGACTTGTCTCTGACACTGACACATGGAACACTACGTCTGGCCACTGATGGTCTTCTTTAACACAGGTAAAAAATAGTCAACTTTTCTATAAAATACTGAGAAAAACTTTGCCTGACAGGGCAGAGCAACTCCAGGGTAGAGCTGCTCTTTAAGATGTCTTCTCTTCCATATAAAACTTAAAAACCAGTAGGGCCTGCTTAAAAGACTTGTCAGCATAGTTATGTTCACTAAAAGTGTGAGAAGAAGGTCACACTCCTGAGTGACATGATCACGCTAGCAAAATTCCTGATAGAGATGAAAGAATATCGTATAAAAGACACATTTTTTAATATAGTATGCTGGCAAGAAAGTTCTTTCCTGCTTATAACATACTCTGGTTAGCTTAAGCCCATCCTGCATTCTTACAGCCTCTTTTGAGTGTAAACAAGACCACAGCCATGTTCCTGAAAATAATGTTCATATAAGTAAGAGACTTAATGCTGCTTATGGGATGCAAGTGGAATGCTTCTCTTCCATACAGATATGGAAACATAGTCCCTGCTTACCTTTGGAAGTGCATCAATGAACTTTACCACAAGCTCCCCTTCACTCCCATCTTCATTTTCTCCTTCCTGGCTCTTCACAAAACCTGCAAAGTGATGAGAAAAGAGTTTGCCAGAAGAAAGACACCAAGAACTTGGCTACGAATCCTCCTCAGATGCCAGATCTCCAAAACGCCTACAATTATTATCCCAATTGGACGCAAGTTTTAAGAGATTAAGAAGCTTCAAGTCTGAGCTTTGGGTCCATGTTTACACAGTAGCTTTACATGTGATTTTACTGGTGCATTGCTAAATGGTTTTATTTTACAGTTAAACTTGGCACTGAGAAGCTCCGTGCATACATGGACTGGAGGATAAGAACATGACAGCTCTTCCTACGCCACTCAAGATAGCACACTTTTGAAATTCTAATTTAAGATTCGTAATACACTGTTTCCATAGAAATTTATGCAAATTTCGATACAGCCAAAAAAATAATCTTTTATGGAGCTGTCTTTGACACGGCGCTCTGACATGCGATAATGTGATGAAGCATACACTGAAGGCATGCTGTCCCACTTACAGGAGCTGTCCTGTGATGGGAACCGCTTAAAAAAACACACAGCAAGCTTGCATTACATAAACAGCTGAGGCTCAGCCCTGCAGCACAGGGACAGGGCGTAAAACCTCCAGCACGGGAGGGTACATTTACAGAGTCAAATCACTCCTTTTCCTTTCACCTGAAGCTAATCCTCTGGTTTATTCTTTTTTAAACCAGGGCAATTATTTTTATTAGCTTAAAGCAGATGCTTTGCTTTGAAAGCAGCTGATCATTTGTAGCAGGCACAGTCAGAAATACAATTGATCGTGTGCTTGCTCAGTAGAGCCTGTGTAATAAGCAAGAACAACATGTGCTTCTCTTCAAGAAATTATCAGGTTGCCAGACAAGATGGAAGAAATGGTGGAAGACTACATGTCTAAGCATGGATTACAGCTAAATGGCTGTGTGTTTTGGATTGTATTGCTGACAGTATAGGACGATTCATAAACTACAACAGATCTCTAGGACATCCCTTTTTTGCACTGGAACAAGTGATCCACACAGCTATTTA
Source organism: Agapornis roseicollis (assembly GCA_002631895.1). Classification (NCBI taxonomy): domain Eukaryota; kingdom Metazoa; phylum Chordata; class Aves; order Psittaciformes; family Psittacidae; genus Agapornis; species Agapornis roseicollis. The sequence continues at coordinate 212,018 of NDXB01003485.1, read as the reverse complement.
TTGAGATCCAAGCAAGAGGAAGGGGAACTAATCCAAACAAGCAGGAAACTCTGACAGAAAGAATGAAGTTGGGCAAAACCATACTTTCTAAGCAGCTGGAGTGAAACTCAATGTAGAACTTGGTCTGGGACTTGGTCTTCAGAGTGGCGTAACAGTGCAGGAACTCTATCTCCCCTTGGGAATTCGTGTACTTGGAGTCTAGAAAAGAGGAAGGGAAAATAACAGCATTTTCAACAGGAGATAAAGAAAGGGCATTTTCAGCTCTTAAAGGGTCAGCTTTTTCTTTTACCATATACAAAGCACTGTTTTGTGCCCAAAGGTGAAGGCAGCATGATTGCACCCAGACTGACTAACCATTCTTTGAAACAAACTGTGAGGTGACTCCCACTTCGAAGGTGGCAAAGACAGGACTGTGGTCACTTGTCATGATGTCAGTGGTGCAGCCTGCCAATGAGAAAGGGAGGAGAGTTACTACCTTGTGTTCTGCTCTGGTGAAATCACTGCAATAGCAATATTATTCAGTAATTTTCCAGCAAACATAACTGTCGCTGTGGTAACTGTCTCCAGTCAAAGGTGTTTCTACATAATCTCATGGTAGTACTTGGGAATGTAACTCTTCTCTTAAAATACATAAAGATTTGATTAATGGACACAACATTACCATATCATTTTGCAAGCGACAGTGTTAGATTCTCCTAGCACAAAAAGCAGTTACAGGCTTTCTGGTTGCCTCTGCAACATGCACAGCTAATTAAAGCACTAATATGGCAGGAAATCACACAAGAATACACTGGTGCTGCTTCAGTGCTACACTGCAACTCATGGCCCAAGATTAACAGTGAGTGAGCAAGGTCCTAACTTGACCTAAGTGCACACTGAGTTCTAGGCAAGCCCAGTCCACTGAACGACTTTGTAGAGGTACTTATTTGACCACACACCTCATCACCATAGGCTCTCTGGTCAGAGCAGTTCACCTTATACCCCAGGAGACATCTACAGCTTTCTTCTCAATCCCATACACAGGAAACCATCAACATCATACTCAGATGCTTGGTCCTACATAGACTCAATGAAATTCTGAGTCATTTTTTAAACAGGTCTTGTGAGCTTCCTCTCTTCCCTGCACTGCATTTTTGTGATGCTTCTTAGCAGGAAAGGGAAGTCTTTCTGGAATGTGATTTGACAGAAGAGGGATATTTGCAGGTCAAACCTCACCCTGGACTGTGTACACAGCACAAAGTACCCAGGACCCTGCTGGCACCATCAGGTAAGGAGCTCCTGATGGTAAATGCACAGGAAAAGTTGTTGCTGTTGCCAAGAAATGACTGGTGTAAAATGGACAGCTGCAACTGTCTGAGGGGCATTCTGCATATAAAAGAGTATCAGAATTAATTTCCAACCTTGTAAGGTTACAGGCAGAGAGATTTGGCTCCACTCTGCCTGGTTCAACATCAGGTTCCTCTGTGCTGAGTGCCTGGCAGTGCAGGGAGATCCTACAGACTGTGCTCTGAATCATTTCCGCTTCAGACTGATTGCTTTGCTATCTACAATCTGTTATCTACCCACCATAGGACTGACACACAACGTGCACCATGGGATATGATTTCCAGAGCACTCGATCACACCAGGATGGCAAATTGTACTTCATCTGCAAACCAAAGGAGAAGTGAAGTCAAGAAGAAGAGAAAAGACCAGTTCACAAAAGAACAGGAAACATACTTGCTCAAGCACCATAGATTTGTGTCAAATCTTTTTCTTTGTATTGACTCCTTTCAAAACAGTACAAGGGCAGAAAATGCAGAGATTGGTTTAGGTCACATCCTTCTGTAGGAGTTATTTCCCTGCTCTGCCACATACTTCTGAAGAGACATGAGTTTTCACCTACCCCTGTAGCTTTTTGCTTGGTGTAAGCATACTTCTCCCGGGTACCTCTTTCAAAGCGGTAGGTTGGAGCAAAAGTAATCTCTTCTTCCTCTAAAACAGAGAGATAGCTGTTACAGTGTGGCCCATTGAGAACCCTCATCTGGCTAAGACAGACGCTGCTCTGTACACACTGCCCCACATCAAGTCTGGCAGAGAAAGTTGGTGGAAATGAGAGAGGAACCTGCCAACAACCTCAGAATCTTACCAAATTGCAGAAACACTTTTTGGTCCTTTCTCTCTATGAGAAGCTGGTCGAAGGCCAGCAGCTCCGGATACTGCTGCTGCCTGATCTTCTGGATAATATTCTCCGCTTCCTGCCAACAGGGAAACAGCAGAGCTGCAGATGATGCAAAAACTCCTTATAAATACTCCCTTCAGTGGGGAGCCGGCAAGTGCTTCTGAACTGATTCACAGAGCCATGCCCCTACCACTTCCCCACTGTTCCCTTCACTGAAAGGCTCCAGTCTTTGCTGCGTGACCAAACATTTGTCTATCAAAACACGCATCAAAATGCCCACATAACCCCCACACAAGCACACACACCACCAGATGTACAGCAACACCAGGCTGGCTGTTGTCTCCCACCCACTGAAACCTATCCAGTATTTATTATGGCTTGCCTGTTTCTGAAGGCTGGTTCTGAGCCATTAAAAGCTAACCAAATAGTGCAGAAAGGCAATCTCTGCATCAAGCTGTTCACAGACAGATGCTTACTCACAGCGGGAAGGGGAGTTGGGAGTTTGGGGAAGTGATGCTGCCTGGAGCAGCAGAATGTGCCAGATGCCATTCCTGGGTCCATTAATCCTTTCCTCCCTCAACTGGTGTCACACTTGTGCCCTGGGGATCCTTTCTGCCTCCCCTCTTTCTGCCACTGTCTCTGCCATGTTGCCTTAGATTGGGAAAAGACAGTGCTTCTATGGCAACACAGTATTTTCTCTCCCCAGGGATTCTCACAGCATCCCTAACCGTTGGGGGCTGCTCCACGCGGTAGTTCAAGTCTCCCAGCCAGAAGAGATGAGTAAAGCGATGAGTGATGTTAAACGGACTCAGTTTCTTATCTCCCAGTGTCAGGAAGCGCAGGATGCTCGTGTAGTTCTGGTTGCGCCTGTCAAGACAAGAAACATCTGCCTGACAAACTAAATTGCCATGCGGTTTCTAAGTGGCTGCACTGGCACAGACTGATGTCTGTGCCAGTGTACAGGCATCAGGCAGGAACTGATCTGGCTTGACATCTAGAGGAGAGCACATCAGAAGTTAAGGACTTGCCACCCCTGTCTGACACTGCACCTCAGCAGACAGGCCCAGGTGACATGCTCAGTGTCTCCCAGCCTACTCAATGCAACCAGTAACACAGCACCTTGTATGGTGTGTACCTGGTGAGCTGGGGGACAGCCTGCTCTGAGGAGGGGCAGTGGCATTTACACCAGCTCCTTGGGTGTCAGACTGCTTCCACCTGAATTGAAAAGCTGGAAAGCTATCCTAAAGCCACTTCTGTTGCCTCCTGGGGCTGTGCTTTTCTGAGCTGCATGTCCTAGAAACCCAGCATTAGATTGTTGCCTTCGGGTTTCAGCAGCAAACACATACCTAGATTCTCACAGCTATTCCAAGCCCTGTGGAACCCTTCCATAGAGATTAACTCCATCAGTAGCAAATACCCTGTGCAGAAGTTCCACACCATATTTTTTCTGGGTCCTGGACTGGAAAAGATGGCAAAGCCAACCTCTCCATTTCAAGACCTCTGCTTTCAAGACCATCCCTTTGACTGCTTCATCTCTTCCCAGCATGGGCACATATCTCCCACCAATATCAGGATCTTTGCCTTCAGTCCCATGAAGGACAGAACCTGCTTAGACCATGGAAACTCATTTCACAGCTGGGTATAGAGAATTAGCCACCATGGAGGTATTTCTGTGCTGCACAACTCCCTCTTGGTATTCCTGACAGAATGCTCTGCCCAGCTGGATCTGTGCCTCAGGGTGCACCACAGCTCCTGTGCTTGCAGCACTGCCCACAGTGAGGAGGCAGACAGTACCCTTCAGCACATGATTCTGGGATGGGAAAAACCTTCCCACATGTATCTGAAATACTGTAGATCAGGAAACTGTTTTCCTCATGTACTGGGCTTGCATGGTATTTACACTTGGCTCTGAAGGTATTTGCTGTCCATTTCACCTGTGCCAATGTGGAATGGCTATCAAGAAGTCCCTTGTTTAAATGGTGACACAATGAGCAGTGTCTTTAGCACAGGCTGTCCTCACAGGAGACATTTAATAATCTTTTATGATCAGAAAAACATGCTTGTGACTGTCTGGTGGGCCCTCCTTCCAAACATGACCCAGGGAATTTCATCTTGGGACAACATCCATTTTAGAGAGGGAAGGATGTGTCTTACCTGTGTTTCTTTTCACTTCCTGAAGTCAAATGGCTGTTAACAAACCCAAAGGAGGTTCCATTAAACATGAATGACACCCCCACAGCTCCTTTATTACCTGGAAAAAGGTAAGTGAAAAATGTCAAGAAATCAATCCACCTCCAGGCTGAGTCTAGCAAAGATAATAAAGCACACAGTACATCTTAAGTGAAGTGGAGGATAGAGAAAAAGAAATAAGTTAACTTAATCAGCATGGAAAGAATTCATGCATACTGCACAGATTGTGGTAACAAATTTTCTAAGGATGCTAAAAAAAAAGATTAGTTGAGGGGAAAGAAGTGCAATTTCCTTGTGAAACCCAAGGAAAAGCAATCCGATAGCCAGTCAAAGGTGTTTGCTGGGAATATAAATATATATGTGCTAAGTATACACACAAATAAATTTCCTTTTTTACAGGGTAACCTATAATCAGTGCTAGTGGGATATAATTTTAGTAACACTAGTGTCACATATCTGCAGTCAAAGGAGTCTTGCAGGGAAAGAGCTGTTCCATTTCAAGGACAGTATTGGCAGGGACTTAAGCAGATCTCAGTCCTTTGGACAAGACCAGGTCTGTTCCTCACCCAGTGTGTTTGCGATGCCTGTCTTCACATTGTCGGTGCAGATGTGGCTGATGCGGTTCTCATGTTCTGGTTTGGCCAGTATGACAATCCTGATGTTCCAGAGGGTATGGATTGCTATCTGCAGGGATGGGAAGGTTAGAGGTTGTATTTCTTCATGTGCTGCAGAGCTGCGCTGTAGCTGCAGCAGTTCTGGCTCCTTCTGTGGTACTTCTCCTACACAAATTTTCTTCCTGTGCTTAGGATATGCTTCAGTCGTTTTAATCAGAGGTGGGAGGAAGGACCTAGCTATTTTCTGGTGCTATTTTCTAGTTAATCATTGGATTGCCTTGCTTGCACAAAATTTGCAGTTTTCTAACTATCACAGGAGTTATAAGTCCTCTTCCACTGTGGCCTTCCAGATATGCTTAGATTTATTTCTTGATATCACTGAAACTCAGGAGTGTCTGAACATGGTCTTAATAAGGTTCAGTTTCTTTTATGATTATACCTGTGTGCTGTTACATCCTATTGTAAGTGCAGTAGCCTAGGGGGAGATCTAAGCTGCCAACGGCTCAGAAAGTTTTACAGTCTCTTCCTTTATGAAGGTCAAAATATCACCACCACTTGACCCAAGTGCTCAGCATCTGCAATGCTCACAGACTGGCAGGCAGAGGAGCTCATGGCAGGGTCCCTGCTTTGGCAGTGAAGGGGTCACTATCCACAGCAATAAGCCCATCTAGCAAGTTCCAGGGGAGGATCTTGTGGAGTCCCCAGACAGATTCAGTTCACTCTCCCTCACCCAAATGCAATGACAATAAAAGGGAGGGAATGGGAGGAGATGCAGGCAAAACACCACTTATTCTGTCTCTTATTTGCACAAAATCTACTCTCCTCATATGCCTGAGCAATAGCTGGAATAACCTCTCACCACTTTGAAGCTGATACTGGTGATTTCCTGCAAGGATTGCCTCAGGGTCTCCAGCCATTCTTTCTCCCCTTGGGCATCCTCCTGGGTGCCAATCACATAGATGTCATGAGGAATGTAGTCAGCAGTGTCATCACGGGTCTTCCCCTGCCCCTTGGAGAGAAACCAGGAGGTGATCTTCTTTGGGGAAGGTGCAGCACCTTTTATTAGCAAATCAAACACCAAAGTAAGTCAGAGTATGTTCCGTCAGACTGAGGATACAGACAACCCACTGGGACAGAAATAATAGGTTTCACATGTACTCTGTCCTGTACCAGTTCCCTATTAGCCAGGGCACACTATTGTAAGATGACAAAGATGTTAATCCTAACTGAGTCACTGATGAAGGACTGACTCTGCTTTGGCTGTCTTCCTGTCTTTCATTAGGTTACCAAGGCCAAGGCTAGCCAAATGTAGTCCTGGCCTGCCACTGCATTTACCTTACCCCTTAAGTATGACTGAGCACAGACAGCTCAGCTTACAGCAGTTGATTCAGGCTTTTCTCCCCAAACTGGAAAAATAACTTAAATTCCACTGTCCTGTCCTCAACTACACCCTGTCCCCTTTCCTAAATATTGCAGATACTCAGCTCTTTTCCCAGGCTGGACATGAACAGTCCCTAGTCAGGTTCAGAAGCAGCTGGCATGCAAAGTGGAGGATAGCATACACTGCTGGTTGTTGTGCCAGCTTCATGCTGGCCACAAGTGCCTGTCATTGGAACAATCCTTCAGTACTCTTTAAGGTCCTTTGACTGGAACCATTAAAACTGTCAAACCATATGCAAGAATAAGCCTAGAGATCAGCTCTTCCCCTGCACCAGTACAACCCTCGTGTACAGATCTGCTACAGAACAAACACAGTATCTGGAGCTCATTGTGACAGGTGAGCACACATTTTGGGAAGTGTCTATTCCTTCAGAGGAATGCCCACATCAGAAGGGACTGTATGAGCCCATACCCATATTCCAAGTCCCAATGAAGATGGTGATCATATCAGGCTCCGGTTGCTCTGAGTGTTTATTCTTCATCTGCTGCAGAAGCTGGCAGAACCCTTCTCTCTTCTAGATAGGAAGGAGCAGAGACAATTAACAAATTGCTTAACTTCTCCAACACAGCATCTTGAAAAACTAGCTGAACCAGGAAATTCCCTCCACACTTGAAGGGCATGTTAGCTCCCCACTACCTGGAACCTTCAAAGAGGCTCTGTTTCCTGTGGTATTCTCTTAGGCACTTAGCTTGCAATATTACTTTAACAAGTGCTGAGCTAGTCAGAATAAAACCTAGGCTTCCCTCTTGTTTGTCCACATGAATCTCCTTACAGCTACCCTCAGATGACTCCTTGCCTCTTCTCACTGCTTGCTGACACTGTTCTCCTGCCTTGGTGACAGCATGCAGGTATGGCTGCCCTTTTCAGTTTATCCCTTTACATGGTACACTTGTTCACTTTCTGGATACTTCCAGAACAAAGGAGGAATTTCATTTTTGCAGTGCAAAAACCACTGTTGCTAAGCGGCTCCTCTTTCTGCCAAGGAATGCCCCTTGTACCACTCCCACCCAGGTACCTGCTACCTGCTCCGGGCTGGTGGGAGGGAAATACACTGTGTGTACCTTGGAATCAGAGAAAACATATTCCTTCCGCTGTGTTTTTTCTTTTTCTGTTTCCAGCACAATGACCAGTTTGTTTGGGACCTTCTGGGACTTGATCAGCTGCAAGACTAAACAGAAGCTGAGTTTCATGAGCTGCAGACACTGAGACTAGAATAACACCAAAGCTAATATGACAGTGCTCACAGGCTCAGGACTTACACGGTCTTTTATGTCTGAGGCTCACTTTGCCCCACATAAGTACATTGTAATGTTACTTAGTCTTGTTCTCTATATGAAAAGATTTGGATTCTGAAGTGAAGAGGACCCCCCAAAACTCATTCTGCCAAGCCCTCCTGTCTGAAGTGAAACCTTGGCTTCCTGCAGGTAATCTCTTTGTATCCTGAGTTGGCCTACATGTATTCCTTCCCCACCTGTGAAAGAGGAGGTAAAACCTCATTTGATGATAAAGGTGGTTCCTCCCCATCTATAATAGCAGCTAAGTAATTATGAATGACAGGAGGAGAAAGCCATGTGTGATAGCTAATCTTTTAAATCACTGCCAGCAACAGGTTGATTTTCTAGCAGGAAAGAGGCCAAGGGTATCATATTCCCTCTAATAAATCCATTTGTCTCAATCTCAGTGAGCTGCCTGTCCAGAAACACAACAGAAAAAAAAAGGGAAGTTGTCTGAATTGTGCCTTCCAAGACCAAACCAGCACTGCTCATCAGTAGAGATACTGATTCACATACAGAAAAAAAGCCAGCAGAAACCAACCCAAAACAAAAGGGAAATTCTCTGAAAAATGTTACTGAAACTGAGTATCTGGCTTTCTGCCACCAAAAATCATTACAGAAGCCAATATGTTCCAGCAGAACTTATTTTTCAAGTGACATTGCTTTTCAGTAGTAACCAGATCTATTGCAACTAGCTTTATGTGGAATCTTCTATCAAAACCTGCTCCCTGCTACCTCTGTCTTCATTTAGACCAAGAGGCCAGGTCTAAACCAATCTGTGTAAGTTGGTTAGCCCAGTGATGACTTCCTACAGGCCACTTTGTGGATAGGCAGTCTAGACTGACTGAAGCCTTGCACAATACCCAGGACCTAGCAGAGCTATCTGCACTTTAGGCAAAACCCTCCCCTCAGTGGGCCAAAGGGAACCCTTCTCCATCACTCAAGGGACTGAGAATCTAGCCCAGCATTTGTGAACTTAAGCATCTTACTTTTCTTATGGGTATAAAACTTGTCCTCTGGACCATCCTTAGCTCTCTTGATAATCAGTTTTCCCATTTCCACATCAACCTTGAGATGTATTTTTGAGAAAATTCCTAGGGAGTCAGCCTTCACCTATTAGAAAACAGAGATTTTTCATAAGCAATCTACACTTCAGTCATGTGTTACAAAAGCAACACCCTCCTGAATTCTTGGACACATATCATCGTTCTGCCAATCTCACTAGACATCTCTGAAGCATTTGCATGGTGCTAAACAGCATCCAGGAATAGCTGTTATCTCTGTGGCAGCACAGCAAAGTTCTCAGGAGCCGAGATAGATACCAACAGAAATCTGCATTGCTGCCCTGCCACATTGTGATCAGCATTGTCATAAAAACTGTATTTACCTCAAAAGTGACAGGGGGAATGAGGGAGCGCCGGTGGGTTGAATCGGGACCTTCAATCAACAGTGTTTTCACCTGTAAAAGAATTGATGTACGCCAGACTGCATTTGGTAATTCTGCACTACATTGAGAGTAATGAAGTCAAAGCAAAGAAATCTTACTGTAGCAGAAAACTGCTCTGATGATGAACAAGAGGCATGACTAGAGGCAAAATATGACAAGAAGGTAATAATAAATAGCTTTAAAACTCTACCTTTTCTTCAATAGAAGACAGCAAAGAAATCAGCTGATTGAGTTTCAATGCAATATTGACTGGACTAGCTTCACCGAGCATCTGATAACCACAACAGAAAAACAAAAAGAGAGATATGCATAATTAAACCACAGGGCATGGCCTGAAAGCGCAGCAGTCTCGCCCCAGAACACCTCACACACAGAGCAAGGAGCAGCACTGGTGCCTCTCCTACTATAATCCATAACAGGCAGTGCAGGGGCACAGAGTTTGGCTCAACATGCAGAAGTAAGGGAGGGTGGAGGGATGAATTTGTAAACCTTGTCCATAGGTTAAAGACAGTGGGGCATGCAAGGGAGTCAGCTTGCTGCTAGGGGACAGTTTTGCATGACCAGGACATACAGAAGTCCTGGACTTTTGGTTTCTGGGCTACTGGTAGGAAGAGTAAGGTCATGGGGCTTACGGGGGATTGGGGGAAGGAAGGATTTGGCAATGAAACATCCTGGAGTGTTTATGGAGTGAGACATGTGCAGTCCCAGCCCACAGGTCGAGGAAGGGTGGAGAGATTGACGTTCACTGCACTTGCCTCTGAGCCAAAAGATGGGAGCAGGCAGAGGGGACTACGGGATAAGTGAAACTGTGGGGATACAACTCTCTGTGTGCCCTCTGCACTGCAGCCACAAAGAGGCTAGAGAGAACGGAAGTTGTAACTGATTACCAGAATCCCACGGGCCATTGCTGTGCTCTCCCCCTATGCTGATAGCCACCCACACTCCTCTCTCCTCCTTTTCCCGCCTTTCACCCGACTTACTTGTGAGCGCTGATGGATACCAGGGTGCAGCTGCTGCTCAAACACCTTCTGGATGGATTCCAGAGATGGGAGAGTCCTAGAGGCTTCACTGGGAACAGAGACATGGCAGAGGTGTAAGGCTGCGGTCAGATCCTTGGGTAGATTAGCACTTGGTCTCTTTAGACAAAGTCATGCAGCTTAGACTACAGGCATGCATTCACATTAGGCTTGCTCTCACAAGTGTCATAGAATCACAGAATGGTTTGTGTTGGAAAGGACCTTGAGATCATCCAGTTCCAACCCCCTGCCATGGGCAAAGACACCTCACACTAAACCATGCCATCTAAGGCTCCATCCACCCTAGCCTTGAACACTGCCAGGGATGGAGCATCACTATAACTATGCCAACTCACAGACCAAGGTGCACTCAGAAATCTCAATGCCCAGCAAGGTTTGGTGCCTATGAAGGCTGCAGCAGTGGGAGCAGCTTGGTTTTGCAAAGGTCTCATGCAGCTGCTGATGCTGATGTAGGATGCTGGGGACACTGCACGAAGAGGAAACTCATTTTCAGATTTTCATCTCACATGCCAAAGAGAGGCTGGACACAGTAAGGGGGTGGAAAAGCCAGCCTTAAATCTCTTGAATGGGAACCGTTTGTGGGTTACGAGACTCCTTCAGCATTTCCCAATTAGATTCTACAGGATGCTCATTTGTCAAAACACTGTTGTATGAATTTGGCACAGAAGCCATGCTGTGATAAAGACAAGACTTATCAGGGAAAGAGCAGCCAGGGAACACAGGTCAAAAGGAAGGTAGTGGTAGTGAGCAGCACTAGGATTGTGCCTAGTCAACAGTGGATATTAATGATTTCTCTCACTTTCCTAAGCATGAATGGATCAGATTTTATGCCCTGTTTGCTGGAAAAAGTGCATCAAAGCAAAAGTATGCCTGTCTGTCTGAAGATTAGATATTTGTCTAGGTGCTGAACCATGGATGATTAATTGCCTAAATTAAGGACTCACGTTTAAAATGTCAGCCTGAAAAAAAAATCAGACTGAAATGAAGATGCAGATGAAATGAAGACATGAAATGCTATGGGGCACACAGAAGGACAAGACCAAGAGTGCAGGCCATCTTTTGAAAAGAGAGCAGTAGCTGCTTGAAGCAGTTCAGAAATGATTTCTCATGGGAAAACTACTCTTTGTTTACTGTACAGTGCAACATGTAGCACACATGTGAGGATGGGGGAAGACCATGTACAGGCAATCAAACTCAACCAAACCACAAATTGCTTTTAGCTGCACTGATAATTCCATTTGTTTTCTGCTCTTGGCAGAATAAAGAAAATACATATAGTGATCATAACTGAAGTGTCAGAGACCTGTGTGTACACATATAATTGCACAAATGCTGGTACCACAAGTGCTTGAAAAGGCTCTATGTACCAATTATCCAGTGAGGGAGAATAAATAGAAGCATGCAGAGTAGTGATCGATGACCAAATCATGGCTTCAGACAGTAGCAGGCTGACTAGGCCACTACTAGCATTTTTCACTTAAAGCTGGTATTAAACTCTGAACAAAGTCCACCCACACAGGTAGTCCCCACTATGTGCTGCAGTGGCACAGAGCTCTTCGTGAATCAGTTTTCCAGCCCCTGGAGGATTCCCTGACCATGGAATCCCTTGTATGGCAATTTATTTTAGCAATGCTCCACAAACGTATGAATGAGCCTTACAAGTCTCTGTTTTACTTCAGTTTTAGTATATGAGCTGCTAGGGCAAACAGGCTCTCCCAACAGTGATTGTCCAATTGTCCCTCAGGCTCTGATAAGAAGATGTGACATGGTTGTCTGGACTCCCTTGGCCATAGTGAGCCCTAGAAGGTAATAGTAGCTTCCAGCAGAGTTAAAGCGAGCTTTCAATCAGAAATGAGTCCTGCGCCTGCCCATGGGTAATATGTGAACTGCAGAAGGCACAGACTGTTCACTAACAGTTGGCTCAACTCCTCTCCAAACCCAATAGTTCACTATAAGCTCTTTCCTTCTCCTAAACACTGAGGAGCTCCAGTATACATCCCCTCTACCTTGCCTAGCAATGGCAGTCAGTATTTACCCACAGCCTAGTATCAAAATGCAGGAGTGAGTCAGACAAAAGTCATCAGGATGCTCGTTTTTCACAGTGATGGCAGTGTGTCTGAGAGCAGCTCTGAAAGATGGCACAGCTGGGCTCTGGGAGATTGGGAGAAGCCAGAACACAGCATCACAAAACCTCAGACTCACAGCAAATCAGTGTGGCTTACAAACAGCCACAGTGAGTGTCCTCCGGCATGCTCTGAACTCTTGGCAGTGCCAGGAAATTCAAAGGAGCTTCAGCTCAAGCTGTGCCAATTAAAATTTCTTCTTGTCTGTTTGTTTAACCTGTTCTGAAATATTGTGAAAATAATGAAATTGAACATTGTTAAGAAAAAGAGGACACAGCCACTCAGCAGCAGCCCAGGAATTACCTGTACCTTTGGCTGGAATCCCTGTGAAGCTGAAGAAAGCTGAGGTAAATAAAAACTAAATTTAGGCAATGCCACTGATTAAATTTGAGAGTTCAGAAGTCCAGTAAGGGAAGTAAGCTAAAAACCAGATAACCCTGGAGATGAAGACTGCAGAAAACAATAAGATACCCAAGCACCTGCCTATTAGTCAGCTCAGGCTAAGCAAATAGTTCAGTTGGATGGTAGCCATCCATGGGACAATCTGAAAAGAGGAGGAGAGGTTGCTCAGAGAGATCTGGGACTGGAAACAGGCTGCAGTTCTGGACTTCATAAGAAAACTGAGAAAGCAGCTTCATCTCGCTGAAATACTGCAGGTATGGGGAGAAAATTCTGCGGAAGGGATGGGAAGACCTGTAACATTCTATTATCTAAAGGGGCTAATAAGGAAGCTAAAGAAGGACTTTATATAAGTGACAGAACATGGGGGGATGGCTTTAACCTGACAGAGGGGAGATTTAGATTAGACATTGGGAAGAAGTTCTTCCCTGTGAAGGTTCTGAGGCTCTGGCACAGGGTGCCCAGAGAAGCTGTGGCTGCCCCATCCCTGGCAGTGTTCAAGGCTAGGTTGGATGGGGATTGGAGCACCCTGCTCTAGCAGAAGGTATCCCTGCCCGTGGCTGGATGAGCTTTAATGTCCCTTCCAACCCAAACCAGTCTGGGATTCTATGATACTTGAATGGATTCTGAACCTGTTGTATCTTCTGTCTTGCCATCCCATGTGCATCTATGAGGAGCAGGGATGTAAAACCCAGATAAGGTGAAGCAGAGTAAGTGGGAAATGGAAAAAGCCAGCCTTCATCATAACAGCAGTAGTGGAGGTATTTTCTTAACACAAAACTCTCACTTGTGATTTCATTAGATTTTAGTTTCCATTGTTCAGGTTTATTCTTAGCAAGCCACCTGGGTCTCCCTCTCTGTGGGTGTAGAGAAGCAAAACCTTCAAGCAGGGTGCAGGGGAAGGGCAGTATTTTGCACAAGCTCATCCTCAGTCATGCTAGGGGCTTGCCTGCGGGCAGCTGAGGTCTGGCAGAAGGATCAGAACTGCATATTCCTACCCCTTTGTCTGCTAAAACGTGCACAATGATCACCACTTCAGAGGAGCAATCGTGGAGCCAAGCAGCTGAGCATCTCCTGCCTTTCTTCCACGGGTTACAGCTAAGCAAATCAGTAATATACACCCCTCATTTTAGGCTACTTTTCAGCCTAGTTGAGCTCTAGGAAAACAAGATGGGGCCAGTAGCACTACCAGCCTCACTTCTAAATACACCAGGGAAAAGGATTTTGCAAGCCACAGATACAAATGTGGAACTATGTGCCCTCTGTCATAGAGTGCTCTAAGGTCTCTGCAGAAGTATGCATTAACTTCCTCTTTTGCTTACAAGCAGCAAGGTGGGGGGGTGGGATGGGGAGTGGAATCACATCCTTCCACCAGAGAAAGAGGGAGCTCTGCAAGGTTTTAGTTCCCTATTGGAGTTTACCTATTTGGGACCTGGAAGGTCTATAAATTGCAAAGGTAAAATTGGTAGAGTTGAGTCTTGTTTCTCTTTTCATTTCAGCTGGACCTCATTGACATCACTGGAATCACCCCAGGTTCCCAGTGCATTAGTGGGAAGGAAAAATCAGTGTTTAAAACACAGCTATACACCAGTATGTGCTTGTTTCCATAAACTATTCCTGCCTGACAATTCTGTGGGTGTCACTTCTGTATTACCAAATTATGCAGTTAATCATTAGTGCGTTTTTTGTTTTGTTTCTTTCTAAACAAACCCTAAAAAACCAATACTCCACTGACTGAAACCGCCTACAGGGGAACTTCACTGTCAGAGCTGTCTCTTTTATATAGATTTCACAGCTTTGGACCAGAATCACGGGTCATGAGATCTAAATATAATGTTTTTGAGGGTAAGCCAATTTCCTGTGCCAGAAATACAGGTTCTGAATGCACGCACGTGGAACCTGTGTCAGACTACAGTGTCACAACATTATACTCTGAAAAACGGCCTTCAGTTACCTGAAGAGTCCTTTGCAAAGAAGTGCAAGCAGTTTCTTCAGCTGAGGAAGGTTGCTTGAGCCAGTCTGCACCATCTCAAAGTCACTGATGATGTGAACTCGTAGGTAATCTTGAATAAGCTTAAGATGCTCATCAGGGACACTGTGAAAGAAACAGGTCAAAAGCCAGCTCTTCCCTCTGTTCCCAAATATCAGACAGCTTTATTATTTGTATTAATGTAGACACCTTTATTATTTTTCTAAAACTTCCACTACTTGCATAGACAGATGGGAAGCAATTCGCCTTGTTTTTCAGTGTAAATACACAGTTCTCAGAACTGAACCATGGATTCCCTACTATACTGGCGACGTCTTCTCCTCTTCCTCTTTCTCCATACCAGATCCTCTCCGCCATGACTGCTGAGCTACTATGTCAGGAGAAGTCTTCTGAAACCCAACTCTGTCAAAACTATGTCAGGAGAAGTCAGGAGAAGTCTTCTGAAACCCAACTCTGTCAAAACTACTTGCCACTAGCCTTGGCAGGTGAAGCCAGGCTGCTGTGAGGTTGCTAATGGCAGCTCA
Source organism: Agapornis roseicollis (assembly GCA_002631895.1). Taxonomy (NCBI): domain Eukaryota; kingdom Metazoa; phylum Chordata; class Aves; order Psittaciformes; family Psittacidae; genus Agapornis; species Agapornis roseicollis. Next base: position 196,818 of record NDXB01003485.1, on the reverse strand, counting down.
GGGATTCCGGGGACAAGAAGGCTCCCTTTCACCTCACCAAGTCCCACGTTGAAAATTTTACTCCAAACAATTCAGAACTGCCCTAAGGGGCTTGAGACCACAGAGCTGAACGGGATGCTTTCCTCCCTGTCTCTGTGGTGCCTGGACTCCAGCACCTCAGAGAAGGATGAACCAGGCAGACTGTATGTGCTGTCTTGCGCCTCGACAAATGCAGGAGGGCCCAGCTGGCTTTGATGATGCAGATGAAATGGCACAGGCAGCTGAATAAAATTGGATTTCTCCCAGTGTGCTACCGAGCCACCACAACAGGACCTGTGCTGCCATGCATGATCACTGTTTGCTCACAGCCTCTCACTGCCCTGCCAACAGCCATGCCTTCTGATTCTGTTTTCATTTTACTTTTAAATCTAGCCATTAAATGTCATGTGGCTTCCTCTAAGACTTCAGTGCATGTCCAGATTTAACAGCAGGTGGGACAATGTGAGTCAGACCTGTAGCTGCAGAAAAACAGTGAGTACCTGGAAATCCACACACAAGCTTATTCTTTTTGACAACTGGCTGGTGCTTTCTGATACAATCTGTAGTTTAGGTGCATAGCTGATACAACAAGTTCTCTCAGATATTACCAGCTTTTATATTAGAAACCTATATCTCAGCGGAAAAAGTCTACTGGTGATTTTAATACTTCCAAAAAGTATTTTTTCCAGATGACAGCTGGACTGTAAAGAGTAGCCAATGCACTGTAGATCTTATTCTGTTCTTAATTTGTTAGTATGAATGAGTAGTTTCATTAAATCAAATAGGTCCAAACAGAGATACCCAGAAAGCACAGAGCTGGGCTGAAGGCTGATTCTGCAGCCCTGTGACTTGCCATCCACCCTCACCTGCTTGTGTCCTGGTGCTGCAGCCGCTGAAGTAGTGTCTCAGAAAGGGACATTTTGTTAACATCTGCCACCTTGGAGTTCTCAGGGAGAGAAGATACCTCCTTCATCTCGCTGCTTGGCAATGTCATGAGGAGGTTGCGCAGGGGAAGGATAGGAGGCGTGGGTATCAGGTCTGTCAAGGAGGAAGGGAAAGGAACAGTCACCCCCAGCATGACAATTTGACCCCCTCACCCATAGGCAGGGCAGAGACTGTACCACAGTGGCAGTCACTGCAGGAACCATCCATTCTGAACTGCCTCTGATTTCAGAGCTGGAAAGCTCAGGGCTCGATACTGGCCCAACCCTGTTCTGTGGTGTGAGACCAGTGGGCTGAGCTGCCAGGCTTCACGTACAAGCAGTGTGTGCCTCTGCCTGGCAGTGTAACCTCATCCAAGCCAGTTTGACTCTCCCATCTGCACAGCCACTATGAAGGTTAATCAGTTACCTTCAATATAATGCTTAGAGAACATAGATGTACCTCATCCATATCATTACCAGACCTGTCACTGGGGCAGAATGGGGTGGAGGGGCATGACTGAAAGAGCACCAGAAGCTGATAATAGAAAGAAATGAACAGCTAAAGTAAGCAAATAAAGATGGAGAATATAGAACCCATAATCCAATACATAAGGGCTGAGCATCCTGCCTTGTCTTTAGGGCATCAAGTTGGAAGCACAAATGGTTTTCCTGCTCTGTAATTCTGTTGCTCAGCATACTCTCTTCTCCTGGGAGAAAAGTGGGGTCATCTCCACTTATTCTAGCCACGGTTCATGGTTGTCTTTCTTTTCATAGCAATTGCTCCAACACTTTGTTAAACATGTTGTATGTAGCTGGTTGAGTTGTGAGGTTTTGTTTGGTTATTTCCTGATGGTGACATTTTCATTACAAAGAGACACTTAAAACTGATTCATTGCTCCTGGGCAGAAGCTGTGATTCACAGAGCCACTGCAGCACTGAGCAATGGCACAGCTGGGTTGTGCATCTGCAGGGTGCTCATCTTCCACCTCTGCAATTCTATGTGTAAGGTGGCCAGACATGTATTGGCCTTACATGTCTCCAGCACAATGGCAACAAAGTGCCTTAACAAAATTAAATCCTGGACATGAACAGCCCAGCCCTAGTGCTAGCATTTCTTCATCTAAAGGCTCTCATTCTTGGCTAGAACATCATTTCCTGCTGCTTGCCTCTCTGTGTATTATTTTTGCTGTAGTTCCCTCCTCCACCATGAAAGCTGGAGACTCAGTGCAGCTGGCCAAGAACCAGGAACATCTTTCCTGAGCAGCTTTGCAAAATCTTGTTCTGTTTCTTCATGAGAATTGCACATCAAAATCTTCCGGCTCCTATCAGACATCCATTGGATTGCATTAATGTACACAGGCACATCAATCTGCTTTAGTGCACACACCTATCTGCCTGTTACAGGCAGACTGTGAGGGACTCTGGGTCATAGTCACAGGGACTATGTCCCTCAGACAAGTTTTGTTGTAACGCTCAGCATTTCCAAACAGATGTCAGAAAGGACAGGAAGGATGGCTCTGTGGGCATGACCTTCCCCTGGGATTAAGGAGAGCAATGACAGATCTAAGAGATGATTCAGGAAAAATCCAAGGAACGATCCAAGACCAGTGAATGTCAGGAACCCACACTGACATTTCATATAAAATAGTTGGGATGATGTTAATCACACCTTGTCGTCATATTATTTTCCTTTATACATAGATCTAGGCTGTCTGCCACTGCAGATCTGCACCCTCTGGTTATGGCTGTTAGAAATGTCCTCCGGATCAGAGCAGATAAGGGGGCCTGAGTTCCAGATGGATCAAGACCTGCAGCAGCTGCAGAGAGATGTGCTCCTAGTCTCTAGGGGAGCATCTCTGCTGCTGAGACAGTGGCCCTACAGATGCAGTGCAGGGAGAAGGGTATACAAACATGTGAGATGGCTGGATATGAACTATCTTGAGTCCAAATGAAGGACCACAGATTACTCAGCCCTGCATGTGATACAATATACTGCAAAGAGTCTCGATGTATTCCCTCAGGTGAGCTAAACAGATGCTTCAGATGCAGTACAACCCCAGAGCCATGAAGACTCACTGTCTCAAGGTCTTGCTGGCTCACGCCTCCCTACACCCTGCTCCATTTTATTGCATGACATGCTGTAATCCTCCTGCCTGCACTGTGTATATGCAGTCCAGAGGAATTGTCAAGGGTCAGTATGAAGTATCACCAAGTCACATCATGGGTTTCTTACCAGCATCCTCCTCTGGTTCATCTGCAGCCTCCTCTGCCTCCCTTAGCACTGGATATTTGAGGTGCCATACCAGACCCATGTTCTCCTTCTTGTAAAACTCTATCAGTTCCACCAAGTTCTCAAAATACTTCACAGGAACACCCTCAGATGCCTGAAACAAAACACAGATGCTATCATGGTATGGGACTTCCTACTGCAGAAACAACACTCCTCACAGAAGGAAAAACAAAGTCATAAAGAAAACCCCACTACTCCTGTAGTCAGGCAGCCCCCC
>NDXB01003485.1:150457-193199 GCA_002631895.1 Agapornis roseicollis | reverse complement strand
CGCAGCACCCCCCCCCCCCCCCCCCGTAATAAATTTTTGCTATCCAGGAAGAAATTTTATCTGAAATTGCAAGATAAACATGTCTAAAGCTGGGTGTTAGCATCCCTTCTAGGATTCAAAGGCTCAGAACTAGGCTCAAGTGAAACAAGCTAGCAAGGTACTGTCACAGAATCACAGAATTACCAGGTTGGAAGGGACCTCTAAGATCATCAAGTCCAACCCATGCCCTACACCTCCACTAAACCATGTCATCAAGTGCCATATCCAGTCTCTTTTTAAACACATCCAGGGATGGTGACTCCACCACCTCCCTGGGCAGACTGTTCCAATCTTTTATTATTCTTTCTGTGAAAAACTTCTTCCTAATATCCAACCTGTACCTTCCTTGGCGCAGTTTGAGACTGTGTCCTCTTGTTCTGTCCGTTGCTGCCTGGTGAAAGAGACCAACCCCCATCTGTCTACAACCTCCTTTCAAGAAGTTGTAGAGAGTGATAAGGTCACCTCTGAGCCTCCTTTTCTCCAGGCTAAACAACTCCAGTTCTCTCAATCGCTCTTCATAGGGCTTGTGCTCCAAGCCCCTCACCAGCCCCGTTGCCCTCCTTAGGATGTGCTTAATCATTTCCACGTCCTTCTTAAACTGAGGGGCCCAGAACTGGACACAGTACTCAACGTGTGGCCTCACCAGCGCCGAGTACAGGGGAAGAATAACCTCCTTGTTTCTGCTGGCCACACCATTGCTAAGACAGACCAGAATGCCATTGGCCTTCTTGGCCACCAGGGCACACTGCCGGCTTACGTTCAGCTGGCCGTCAACCAATACCCCCAAGTCCCTTTCTGCCTGGACACTGTCCAGCCACACTGTCCCCAGCTTGTAACATTGCATTGTCACTGAGAAAGCTGAGGCTCCGGACACAGCCAGGTCTGGGAATGTACCACGCATGACACCGAGCTCGCCAGCTGAATTTTAACTGTGACTAAACCCATTTCTGGCACAGCCCTGGCCACTAATCTCGGGAAATGGATACTTGCAGAGGGCAAACACAGGGATATGACGTTTACAGAGGTCTTCAGAGGTAAAGCTTCAGAGCAGTTCTATCTATGCATTGGTACAAACGGTCAATCTGCTGGACTCACCAGGCAGGAAGAGCTGCCATCCACGCAGCCCTTGTCCATTGCTTCTACCAAGGGCCCTACCAAAGACTGATAAATGATTTGTCATGGCTCAGCACAGGCCTCCTGACCAAAAGGAAGAGCTCTGCATTACTGCCAGAACTACACTTAAGTACCATTCAAACCCACAGCAACACATAACCAAAGCTCTGATTGCTCTTCCCAGGGCATGCTCTTCCCAGTAGGGTGCTGTTTTTGTGCATACAAAGTTTTCCCACAGAAACCAACCCAAGAAAGCCCAAGAAAGCCCTGTCTACACTTGCAGCAAAACATAAAAGACCCAAGGCAGAACAGTGCAGAGTAGATGCCTTCCAGCCTCACAAAACTGTTCTTGACTTAAAAAATTAACACTGGGAGCTGTTCACAACCTGGGATACAGCAGCAATGGGCAATCAAAAGGAAGACCTGATGACCCTAATGGCAGGCTTGACTTGCACTCTTTCACATGCATAAAGCTAGATTTTGCACTGGAAACACTGTTAGCTAATAACTAATTGCAGCTTTGCCTCCAATTTGAAGTAACTTGTTATACAGCCACACTATATATTCTGCCTGACTAACAAGCAGGGTATTTTAATTTCCCTTTGGACTGCAATTATTGGCTGTAAAAATTAACATACACAAAGTTTTAACACATGTTTGAACAAGCTTATTTATATGCTATTTGTGTTTGTCCAGTCTCTTATTATCTGTGAACAGTTTGTGTTTAAAAGGCAAATGTAGCAAAACCAAGAGCATTACTCACGGTGAGCACAACACAGAAAAGTATCTTCAGTGAGTCCTAGCAGCAACATTTCCTTTTAATTCTTCCTAAAGAACAAAATCTCTAGCCAGAAATTAGGACAGTGCTGTCAATACTGAACGGCATTTGAAACCTTCAGTGCCTCAGGCCTGGCATCAGAAATACCTTTCATTTTTAACTACACTTACATGTCTTGAAAGGCACATTTCTGTAACAAATGTGTGTCATGCTGCTGAGAGCTCTGCCTGTACAGGCTCCTCTTCTATCTCCTTGGTGTTCCTGCATTCATCAAGATCTATTATTCTTGTACACTGGAAAATGTTGCATTCAGCATGAAAGCAATGTCTGTGCAAACACCTGTTTTCTGAGGCCAGAGGTGATGAAACATATTGCTGCTTAAAACTTCACATTACCATAACAGTGTAAGTCAGATCCTGCTTGGCGAGAGCAACGCAACCTCAGCAAAATCAGAATGACTTATGGCTTACACCAACTAGTGCAACTAGTGTCTTGGTTCTCCCAAGCTCTTCTGCTTCTCGATGCCTAATCTGAAGGCTGGGAATCAGGGAAAACCATCAAGAAAAATGCATTCAGCTCTAATCCATCATATGAAAGGATCCTGCAATCATGGTGCTGTGCTGGGATAGACCTGGAATAGCTCAGTTCTGTGCTTCTCTGCTCATATTTCCTGCAGGACTTTCCTCTGCTCCAAAATCCCCATTTTTGTGATTATTTCGCAGCTGTGACCAGCAGTCCCCCCTGGCAGCCCAGAGTGCTCTGTTAGCAGCACTGACTGCAGGATGGCAGCACACTCAGCCTTCGTGCCCAGCTCATGGAAGTGTTACCACACTTCATCCTCTGGATTTGACCTGCCTGGGCTGTCCTCTGCCACCACCTACAGTACCCATAGATGGACTGACATGGAAGACAATGCTTTTGATGAATTGCTTTGCCCTAAGCTATCCCAAAGGGCACCTGGAAAAAGGCATCAGCCCCATCAGAGCACACACTCCAACCTGAAAACATATCACGGGTAAACAGGATGGTCAGGGTTTGCCATCTGCATATTTGTAGGAGAAAAACTTTGCCATCAGTGCTCTCCCACTTCTTGAATTACTGCAGTCTACCCTGGCTCCTCCTCTTTCCAAAGTCATCTTCACACTCCTACTTCACTTGCCAAAGACCACACTGTCTTCCCGCTCTCCTGTATCTCTCTGACGAATGACTGTTCCTGAAGATCCTCCATCCCACCCCTGCACAACATCGCTCCCACCCTCAGTGCCCAAACACTGTCTTCTCAGCCTTGTTTTTCCTCTCAGCTCCTGCTCTCCCAGGGCACCTGCAAGAAGATGGATTGTCCTGCACAGCTCTTTCAAGGTCAAATGGAGCCTTGATGTAAGTGGGAGGAAAGGCTGAATTAGCACTTTTTGCTTCCAAGGATAGTTCAGTCTCTAAAACCGGGCTGGTCTCTGTGGTAACCAGAAGAAGGAGCATTTTGTAACAGGCCTCCTTCCTCTAACTCATTGCACCACGTTTCAAGAGTTGACCAAAGCCTGTGGTCCAGCTCAAATTCCCCCAAGTGGCCCTAAGCCCACATCGCGTGCAGGGTAGCTGGATGCATGCACAGAGCAGCCTCACTGTTATGCATCCTTTCTACCCTGGTACTTTCCCACCATCTCCAGCCACATTCCTTGAATGCCACCATCTACTCTCTCAACTGGTATTTGTGGGCATGAGGAGGAGCTCGGCTTTGCATTCACCCAGATCCAGCCACTAATTCCCAAAGAGAGGAAGTCTACATTCCTCCAGTAACCCACCTTCCCCAAGTCCGGTCAGGATAGAAACGACCAACTCCCCATAGCACACAGTAAAAATAAAACATGGCACTTTCATATATTTGGAGACAAAATTCAGCAGGGAGCTGACACGTGTCCCAGGCAGCTGCACAGAGACAGCGGGAGCTGCAATAAGGAAACAGGGAACCATCTGTGGCCAAGCTCAGAGGGAAGTATGGGTACCCTCAAACCTGCTCAGCACCCACGCACACTGGAGAAGCTCAAGGGCCCTGCCCTGCACCATAAAAGCCACAGCAAGCACCGCCTTGCTACACATTAGCTTTGCCATCACCAGAGCCTGAAAGCAAAGATCGCTGCATTATTCTCACTCACTTTCTTTTGTATTATTATTGTTGTTATTTGCAAGGACCTCAAGAGGAAGCGTGTGGGAAGGGCTGTGCCCCTCCAGCACAAAGCAGTGCCCAACAACCCTCTCTGCCTGTTGGCCTGCATTATGAAATGAGCTCCTGTTGGTTCAAGGCACCCCCAAAATTTCCCCACTCGCCCAACAGAGCAGGGCACACTGCTTTGCTCGGCCTCCCTCTGCACAGAGGCACAGCAAATACTGTATGTTGTTGGAACTGGGAGAGAGAACAGTAAAGGCAAGACCTTGCCACAGCACTTGCTTCTCCTCCTGGGAAAAAGATGAGAACAAAGCCTGCAGACGTTGGTCATGTTTGACATGACTGCAAGGTGCTCAGATACCACTAGTGATTAGTGCCACGTGAGCCCCCCAAGATCCAACAGCCCGTAACTTTCCTATCAGCCACAGCACAATATAACTATCCCCCAGGCCATGTGTTCCCAGCCTAGCACTGCTTGTGCTCATTAAACGATGGCTGTGTATCATCATTTAACACAGAAAACCTGATTCAGTAATGTTGCAGCTAGTGCTCATGTCTAGATGACCTACCTGAAGGATGGTCAAACAATTTGGACTGCCAGCAAGCAAGCAAAGCAGCATGTAGCTGGGACATATGCTTTCTTCACACTTGAACTTGTGTCAAAGATTTACAGGTTGGGAGGGAAAAGCAGTGATGGATAGCTGCATACTGGCACTGAGTCACTCCACATCGGGTTGCAGAGTGCATTAGTGAAAACTGAATTGATGGTGCTCTCTGAATAGATGTCCTCAAGACAACCACACTGGATGACAGGAGTGAGGCAAAATGGTGCCTAAACTTTATGCCAACTTGCTCAGGCTTTTGAGGGAGCAGACAGGGAACACTACACTGCAAACAAAACCAAGCAGGGCAAGCTGGAGCCACCCGAGCAGAGTGCAACAATGAAATCCACTTCCCGCCCCCTTCCCTCTGTCGTTTAGTAACTATTTCCTTTGGGTTATCACAGGATAGATCTCACTTTAGTCGCCAAGTGAATTGTTTCAAGTCATTAGAAACGTGAATGGCAAGTGTCATCTCCACGGCAACACACATATCCCTAGACCCATGCTCACACTGCTCCCAGGGCAATGGCATGGGATGGTGGGCAAGCTCTCCTTCCATGGCACCACTGCTGATACCTCAGCTTTGCACTGCTCACAGCCATGACATACAGGAAGGAAACACCTAGTGAACATGTGCAATATAGGGAACAGCCTGTAAAACAGCAGTTGCACAAAGGAATCTGGATAATAATGAATCAGAGGCTGTGTAGCAATTTTATAGTGGGAAACTGCATTAGAAAAAGCCTGCCTTTCTAAGATCTATTAGTAGGAGCGTCATATGAGATGCAGGAAGAAACTCTTCTGCTGTACTTAGTGCCATAAGGGCTTAGACAGAGTGTTGTGTCCAGCCTAGGGCACCACTTTTTATGGAACACGTAGAAATACCATAGAGAGTCCCAGTGAAAAAAATATGGGCATATCTGAAGAGCTGGAAAACGTCATTTACAAAGAAAGCTCTGAAGCCAGGGACTGGTTCAGTTGGGAGACTTGTAAAACTAGTACAGTCTTACAAGTTTTACATTCTCTTATGAAGATGACGGCAACCAGCAGTCTGAGAAGTCCCTCAAGGACAGCAGATGTGGCTGGCTTCCTTTGCAGTAGAGGAGGTTTACATTAGATCCTGAGGAACCTTGCCAGGTAGAGACAGCAAAGTCAGGCTACTCAGGGGGAGTGTGTGCCCATGTCTCTAGAAGCATCTCAGTGCTGAGTATCCTACCCAGGCATTTCTCCCAGCTAGCTGATCCCTGCCTCAGCCTGAAAACAGGACAGATGCCTGGATCAGAGACCTCACAAGGCCTCACTACTGTCCCTAAAGAAGCCCTTGGCAAACCTGCGTGCTGCCTCTTTGGCCAGATCCTGCTGTATCCTTGAAGGAGACTGGTAAAACTGAACATGACCATACTTATCATGACCAGCCCAGACATTTCAACTGCATCACAAACTGTGGACTTCCAGATCTTCTGACTCCAGCCCTTCTGGCTGGAGACCTCCTTTCCTACAGGATGCCCTGGTGTCTCCTGGCCTTCAGAAACTGCCCTGAATTCTGCAGGTCCTTCGAGTTACCAATTTCCCTTCCATCTTCTGTATGCTAGTTTAACACAACTAGCTACAACTCGATCCTGCCTTCATAATGAAAAGTACAACTAAAGCCTCTAATCACTAGTCTTTTGTTAAATCTTGCAATGCCCTTTCCAAATTCACTTTTCCAAATAAAATTTTCAACAGGTTTTTGTATGGCTGAGGTGATTCAATTTTCCTTTACATCTGATGTAAAAAGGCAAACAGGACATAACCTAGGTCTCCTCTACTTCATTATCTCCAGGCAATGCCCACTGGCCAAGAGAAGATCTTGACCAAGATACTCCAAATATGGGTTTGCTGGGAAGCAGCTCTGACCATACCTTTAAGAGAAGCTGCAGTTGGAGTATAAAGACATAAAATGAAAGGAGTTTGAAAAGATGTAAAGCCTACAGTAGGCCAGGCAAGGAAGTGGTTAACTTGGGGTTCATTACAACAATTGTATAAATAGATGGCACAGGAAGTCTGGGGCCCTCAGAAGGAAGAGGAAGTGTTTTCCTTTCCTGAGCCAAGGCACAAGGAGGAACTAGGAAACTGGTCATCTGGCTATATTGCTTAAGGCCAATCTGTTCTAACTAGAGTGCCTTTAAACAGGTATTCAAACCCATATATAGGCATTTCAGTACCAGTCAATGAGTTTTCAAAGTTATGAAATTCTCAGAATACCCACTAGCTTAGATGGAGCTGAAAACCAGTTCATTCGGCTTTGGTGCGAAAGCCTGGCAGGATCTTTTTTCCTTTTAGATTTGAAAAGAAATTTCTTAGGCTTCCCAGTTTGGAAAAAAGTTGTCTCCCAGACTGTCTTCTAGCTAGGAAGTTTAGTGGCATTTTTAAATCTACTTTTGGCTCTCATGTAGGCAAGCTCTTATATTTCACTGAAGAGCTGAATGTAAGAGCTAAGAATCATAGAACACCAGGTTGGAAGAGACCTCAAGTATCATCTGCTCCAACCTTCCTAGGCAAGCATAACCTAGACTAGATATCCTGGTAAATTACTTTTTTCAAGTATTTTAAAGCAACCTGGTTATGTTTCAGATTTGTTTGTTAGAAAACATTCCTTATTTTTAGATCGAATCTTGTGCTAAGAAATTTCAGGAGCATTTCACAGGAATGGGATCATAGACAGGAATCACAGCTGGGAGAATCAGCTATTTCCCAAAATATAAGCCACCCAGGAACATACTCTATTTTGAATGCAACACCCAGGGCTGGAGAGAAATAGGGCTGACTATGAGTACGAATGGACAGGAGTAAGTGTGTGTCTGAGGAAAAAGGGAATCCTGCGACATGGAGGGAAAGGAATGGACTTCAGTAAGTGGTTGGAGGTAAAGGAAGTAAAGGAATGGACTGCAGTAAGTGGTTGGAACCTGCAAGCTGGCAGGGCAATGTGGATGCTGGGTAAAGCTCAGCTAGAGGGTCTCTGACAGGGGAACTGGGCTTGACAGAAGAGGCAAGGGGAGCAATCCAGAGAACCTGGGTGACTGGAGCAGCACTTCCTCACCTTGAAAAAATCATATGGATTTTCAGGAGAACAGCACAGAGTAAATGCAGCTGTAAATTATATGATTTGAATAATGCTGACCAGAATGTCAGTCCCTGTCTCCTCTGAGAGATGATGAAGGCTTTTGTGTCTCATTCTGCAGAAGGTTTGGTCCTGACGCTCAAGTTTGTTTATTCATACTGCTTCTGCTACAGAGACCTTTTACATTTAAGACTTTGGGTTAAAATCATGGAAATCAGAGAGTGCAGGAAAAGAGGGCTTCAGAAATTCTGAAAGAGATTATTCATGGAAGGAAACAAGGAATTGTAGTTTAACAACTAAGTATGCATTACATCTAGCTTCTTGCCTCCACTGCTAACTAGGCAGCAGGGCACATCATGACTTCACTTCCAAATTGTCTGGTACAGTGCAAATCTAGATTAAAATCTGAACTCCCCCTTCATCCAATTTTGGCCAAAATGCCCATCTCACTTTTTCCTATCCCCAATGTCACAGAAAAGACTTGGGAAGTACGACGTGTTTTGCTCATGCTAAGTTTCAAATGCTTAACATATTCTATGTGTGGAATTTGAGCCTGGTTTGAGTTAACTTAAAAAGATCCTGACTGTCATATCTGCCACTTCTGATCTCTTCTGGCCCTGCAGAAGTTTCCCTCTGTGTGATCGCACACAGGTTTCATTCTGGCAGCCTGAAGATTGGCTGTGTTTACAGGTAGGAATTGGTCCCATGGCAGAACTGGGACACTTGCAAATTAAGAGAGTCTGTTGAAGAGAAGGAATCTTGAAAGTTCTCAGCAGAGTATAGCTGGCTGCCAAATTATCATCTCAACTTCCTTCTGCAAATTCTACATGCTAAAGAAAAACATATCAGAAGTTCTGAAAGGTAAAGGACCTATGGAAGTCTTTTGAACCAACATTCTCCCACACAAGATAGACACAGGTCATAAAAATAACTTATACAGGTCCTACTTAAGGACCCCATTCCATTCTGCTCTGGCACTCCACAATTCATGTTAATTGCCAAATACCTAGCAAACATGGTTAGATAGAAGACAGTAAGAACACCAAGCAATTATAGAAAGCACCACAACAGCTACTTGAGGTAGTTCTTTGCGCTAAATAAACCATTCAAACTCTTGCCATCAAAAAACACTTCAGCAACATAGCATTTCTCCCTGTTAGAATAAGAAAGATTTATATCAACAACAAGCAAACAAGAGTACAGTTCCATGACAGAACACTAAGGAATGGTATTAAATTTAGCTACAGGGTGCAAGTCAGATGAGCTGGTGATGAATGAGCAAGGATTGCAGATCTATGGGAATCTGATGCAATTTTGTCTTGGCACTTCTAGTGTGTGGGTGGAATTTAAGGAAAAGTTTAGGAGTACGCTACTTCTAACAACATTTGGGATTTAATTACAAGATTTGTGCCTTTTGGTTTCCCACTGAAAAGCTTCAGCACTTGAAGTCAAATTAAAGTTTCCATTTTAATTTCTTCATAAAGGATCTATCTCCAGTAACGACCAAGACAAGCTTAAAAATACAGGTCCCAAAGACCTAGCAAGGCATCAGATATAACATTCATAATTTCTGAAGGTAGTTTATAGAGGTCATTGTTCTGATTCTGTCATTGCTCACTGCTGACAGCAGCTGAGGTGGGGAAATTATTGCAGGTCACTGATACCTGCTTCCCAGTGGAAATTCCCAAGTGCCCATCAGCTTTTCCCTCTATAGAAGGCAATAAACATATCCCCAGGAAACAGAGTGTGGGGTTTCTCACAGAGTCCTGTGAGAAAGATGAGGCCTGTCTACACTGGCTCTGCCTGCACAGCAGGGCAGGACCCCTTAGCTCACATCACTCCTACACTGCATTCCTGGGGATTTCCTCTAACCTGTGCAGGCAGACAGCGGAGGATCCATGATCAGCTCTCTGCTTTCCCTGTTGTCTCCTGTGCTGAGTGAATCCCAGTTTCAGCAGACACCAAGCACTAAATGTGCAGGAATTCAATAAAATGCCCAGTGGAAAAGAGAAAATGCAAGATTGAAGAAGTTACAATTATTGAAAATACACTACTGAAGCAAAGCCATGCAGGCAGAAGCTGCACATAAAACAGGTGCATTCACCACATTATACTGCCTAACTTTCTGTGATTGCATAACTAAAAACAATTAACAATGTCCAGATAAGGATAAGCACCTTCATGTTACAATTTCCTGTCTTCAGCCTGCAAAATTTCTCAGGCTTTAAGCTACAGCAGCTGTTTTCTATTTTTCTGACACTAAGGGAGACCACTTGTCCTTTGTTTCAAGGGACTGTCCCTTACTTCGTTCATTTACTGCATGAGTAAGACAAACCCTTACTCAATTAAAACAAAGCACTGAGCCATGCCTGCCAGTTGAACAGAGAATCCAGACTGCAGAAGCACCACCATTTAACAAAGCTTACACCAAACAAAAAGCATTCCTCAAACCCTCTCCTTTTATGTTCTGCCCTGAACTGCACTTCTGGGATAAAAACCAGCAGATGTGGTGTTGCACATTTTGTGTTAGACTTTGCCCCTAGAAATGGGCCCAACCCAAGTTTTCTAGTTTTCCATGTGGCATACAATGAAGACAAACTTTTGGAAAGGCTACCTAGTGCCTTTGTGAACAACCAGCGCTTGCTGCATGTAGGTTCTGCTGTGTTCAATCCCAAAGAATACTTATATACTAAGCATATATATATATAGTATATATAAACTTATATGCTAAACAACACAGGTCCTACACCCCTGTCAAGTTATGGAGAATGAGTCTAATACAAAGCTATATGGAAATTTTAATTCAGGCTTAACAGCCTGCTAACATATGGCTCATAGAGAGCTTTGCTTTACTTTGCTGGGATTGCTGAACCCAGCTGTGCTGCATGTTATCTTTTAAAATACTGGAGAAGAAAAGCTTTAGAGACGTGCGGTGTAACAGAAGGGAACTAAGTTATCATTTGAGAGGAGAAGCAAGATGAAAAACTCTGTCAGAAGTTAAGAACTGAAGACAAAAGAAGTCAGACAGCAGGGCAAAGACCTGGTAACAACCGAAAGCTGCGTTGTGACTTCGTTCTCTCAGAGAGACTCTGAAATGGCTGAATCTGAGCTATCTTTACTAAAGGTTGTTTCATTTCCCTAAACCATTTTGTCATTTGAAATCAGGTCTTGCATGCTTTGCATTTCTGCAGCAATTTGAAAAGTAAAAGAGTCTAAGTTTCTTTTAAAACTTCATGAAACAGCTTCAACCACCAAAAGGTAAATTTGGAAAGTATTGGTGGAACAGACTTCATCTACCTAAAACACATGTAACCAGGACAATATTTCAATTGAACATATTGTTATTTAAAGGTGATTGTATCTTTCTATTTCGTATTTATATCAGCAATAAGCTTAGTGCATGTAGAGTCTACTGGTCCCACTCCCTAAGGGTGCACAGCAGTCAAGTGAACTGGAGCCTAAGTATTACTTGTGAACTGCCAGGTGAGTTGCATCTCTGTATGGGGAATGCAGCCTGCAATGATACATCACCAAATCAAGATGCATCTCTAAAGAAGAAAAGGAATCACGCTGTCAGTAACAAGTGCAGAAACAATGTTGTACAGATGGCAATATTTGCTCTAAGACTCACTGTAAAGAAATTCAGCAGCAGTGTTTGCCAAGACTCTTTCCCATCTTCAATGATAAGGACAAAAAGCCTCATACAGCACCAGCAATGTATTAGCTTCTCAGAGAAAACAACTCAAGACTTGCCTGAAAAGGAGTACTTTTCTCTGTGACGCATCATGCCTTAATGCACTGGAGCAATAAAACCTAGTGCTTCATTATCACACTGCTGAAAGGGAAATGATCTGTCGTCAACCTGAATGCTCCAAATTCAGTTACGAAGCTTCATCAGAAGTCTTTGGAAATACAAAATATAAAAAGGATAAATCAACCAAATGGTTTCAACACTGTGTGACTGATAATATTAAAGCAAAAATCCATTAAATTGATACAAAAAATAGAATATTATCCTGTTGGTAATTTTGGCTGTGTAAGTTTTCAATCATTTTCCCCAACTGTCAGAAAAGGTTTAGAATACTTTAGGATCTCAAGAAATGAGAATGATACACTTGGCCTCTCAAGCACCAACGGCAGCTAATTTGAAAAGCCTATCTAAAGAATACAACACTTCTTATAGTTCTCAATCCATGGGCAGAGGTTGCTACTCCTTCTTTTAAAAAGCCCACAGAAACAGTTTATTTGGGATGGAAATGTCTGCAGAAGAGTGAGAGGAGAGTAAGAACTTCCAAAAGTCTGTTTGCAGCTGGAAAAAGTCTGTGTATCATTGGAGGCTGAGGCTCCCAACTGCTCATTCCTGTCCCACACAAAAGGTCCCTGCCCCACTTAAAAAGTCCCTGCCCCACTTTGTGTCCAAAGCAAAGCACTCCAGCTCTCATAGCAGGAACTGAAAGATCCAGCAGAGTGGGAAAGAGCTGCTGGGTACATGGCTGTGAGTGGTCAAAGCCTTTTGACAGGGTAATACAGTGAAATAATTATGCTTCTAAACCAAAATTTGTTAAACTGGGTACTGTTTAACAGTCCTAATCTTCATCTTCTTAATCTTAAATGTATTTTGCAGCACCTGAAAGTTGCTTTTGTACTCTCAGTGAGGATTACCTATTTGCAATTTTCAACTGTTTAAGTGTGATGAAAGCTTTATGACATAACACATTTATTGGAGGGCAAGCTGTAAGAGAAATTGATGACATTCTGTGGCATTTCACTCACTGGAGTGAAATCTCTTCATAATGTGATCTTGCCTATGGCATGCACTAGCTTTCAAACATCTGATTTCATTTTCTGAAGTTTGAAAAGCAAAATAATATCACTTTAACCTGATTTAAGCCATCTTGTCTGAGTTGTGGGGTTTTTCAATATATTTTCAGGAAACTGGGAACATTCTTGAGGTTTCAAACTAGACAAAAGCTGGATATGGTTTGTTTGTATGAAGAATTTTTTATACCAAGAGATTCGGTAACAGGAATGTGCATGTTTGAGGAAACACCTAGTTCTCTTATTAAATGCTGTTTCTTTCAGTTTGTCAGAACCTGTGAAATGCATTATGTTTATTCCTACCTCAGAGGCAACAGAGGAAAAAACAATTTCCTTGTACAAACAGATTTGCATAGTTTGCAGAAAAATTAACTGCACAGATTTTGCTAAGCTCTGACTTCAAATTATTTTCAGTCCTACATATAAAGACCTTTACTCTGTAAAGTGTTTTACAAACTGATTTATATCAACATCAACTTATACTGAAAAACATTCAAATTGGAGTATCTACCATTTTCAGTAATAAAACAAAGCTTAATATAATTAAATTATGTATTTTGGCATACTAGAAACATGTTTCCCTAAACATGCTTCAGGACAGTGCTCCTAAGTACTATCTGGGTGTCCCCTGGTCCCTTTTTTCTATCCAAGAAAATTAATCACCCCAATTATACCTCAGCCCTTCCGTCCCAATTCAGTACTAAAAGCACAGCAAAATTCCTATGGTAGTAACTAGCTCAGGTGAAATCAGTTCTAGGGAGTAGCTGTCCAGCTGGTGTGTCCCAACATACCAATATCCTTCTTGATGGGACACTTGGTTTCCTCCTGCTTTTTAACACAGAGGAAAGCCAACGGTGCCCAGT
Source organism: Agapornis roseicollis (assembly GCA_002631895.1). NCBI lineage: Eukaryota > Metazoa > Chordata > Aves > Psittaciformes > Psittacidae > Agapornis > Agapornis roseicollis. Next base: position 179,725 of record NDXB01003485.1, on the reverse strand, counting down.
GCCTTTTGGCTGCATGGAGACTGTGGGTTTTTTACAGTCTCCATGCAACTTGGGCATGCACAGGCCTCCCCTGTCCTCACTGGAGACCAGGAGGTCTTGATATCAGTTTGAGCAAGTACAAAATCTTTAAACGGCTGTCTGATAGAAGCTGTAAGGGACTGCGATGTTGTGAATACATCTCCCTCTGAGACCAGCTCAAGAGCAATTTCCTAGAAGAAGGGTTTTAATCAGATATAAATAGATCAGCAAAATCCAAGGCACATCACAAAATCCTTACTATGGAAAACCTTTTCTTGGCCGCACGTGTCAGAGCAGCACACCAAATTGGGATTGCAGTGTAGTATCCAAGGGAACAACAAAAACCTTGCATCCTTCTGCAGAGGGCTCACAAAGGACTTGGTACTGCATGTGCCATATAGCCAGATAACTACCACTGCCATTGGTGACAACAGCAGTAACAGCAGGTATGCAGGGACTGACCTAAACCTAGGCTCTCATCACACCATGCAGGCAGGATGGGCAGCCGTGGGTCTGTGCTCTGAGAGCAGGTTTCCAGATGAATCTTCTGCTTCAAGCTCCACCCTGTACAACCCATAAGCGGAAGCCAGAGTGAGTTCTGCTAACAGGCAGGGACAATCTTGCCAAGCAGCTCATGCAAAGAGGCAGCCCTCTCACTGAATGCCTTGCCTATCCAGGGACAGAGGATTTTTGTCATTCTGGATTCTTTAACCAACCCATATGCAGCCAAAGTACAAGTCCAGATGCATTCCCCAGATTGTCTTTCTAGAAGTGTGCCAGAGAGGGAGGGTTTCAGCAGGAAACCCTTTACAGAGCATTTATCAGTTCTACCTTCTGAGAGTACAGTGGCAACCTACAGCTTCATTGTCAGTTGGTACAGTGACTCACAGCTGCTGGCCTGCTTTCTAACCACTCACATAGCACCATTTATTTCCTGTTGCACACAGCCTCATATCAGACTAGAAAAAAACTGCCAGAAAAGTAAGGGGAGCTAGACGATCCCTCAATGTAAAACAGCACTGCCAGGGCATCTACAGTTCTCACTGAAGTCAGCCAAAGCAAGTACATCCGACCATTCCTTTGGAACAAGTAGTAAGTATAAATGTATGTAGTGGTTAAGAAGCCCTTGCAGCAATGGTGAGTTTCAGTACGAACACAAGCAGCGCTCATGCTCACAGAGGTGATGATCTGGCACTAGAACTGTAAAATGAACATCTCCTTGCTTACCCATGGAGCAGAGCGCAGAAAGACACACACACACTGCTGCTTTCTGTCAAGGAGCCAGGCAGCCAGGACAGCCCAGGAAGGTGAAGTGGAACATAAAAGACAGGCAGTCACTTTGAAAAGTGATGCTTTCCATACTCTTACACAGTGTGGGAAGGCTGCAGCTCTTGCCATTCTTTCTCACAACAAAGTAGTCCACAGAAATTGGCAAACTCTGGAGCTGGTCAGTTTTGCTCAAAGCTAAAAAGGAAAGGTTTATGAACAAACTGAAGTGTGTTGGAGCGTGCGCTGTGTGTCTTTGCTCAACCCCCTCTTCCCCATTAATATAAAAAAACAAGGTGAAAAGTTCAAAACTGCTTACCTGGACTTTTTCAACAGGATGATCCAGGTTTTCCATCTGAAACACAATTTTTCTGCAACATCCCCACAACACTGTGATAATTTCTCAAAAGCTCAAAATCAAAATGAAATGTTTCAGCTGAATGCTTTTTCTTTTAATTTTCCATTTTGCTTGAAGATGCAACATGGTTCCTACTCCTGCTCAAGCCAAACTCTATTTTTGCTCTCTCCTACAGGGCAGCCAAAAGATACAAAACACCATTCAAAGCACTATGGGTGGCTGGAGCCTGGATCTTTGGCAGCAGTATTTCAGGCAAGCTCTCAACTTAAAGCAAGAGCTCAGCCAGTGACATGAAGAGAGCAGACTTAAGAGTAATACAACAAAAAAGAAAAAAACAAAACAGGTTGCCAAGAAGCAGGAGGAAGGAATATCCTTGCCAGAAGGAAGCAGCCATAATCGTGTAAGGCCTGAGCCCTGAGGTGACAGACAAACGTGTCTGGTTCAAGTTCTGCGTTTCAGAATGGGAATATTATGTGACTGAGCTAAAGGATCAGGTTGTGCCCATGAGAAGGCATGAGGAGGCTGTGGCTTCCTCAGATTTACAAGGCCAAACTGTGCTGTCCATCACAAGAGAATACAGCACACGACTATAACATCTGTCCATGGCACTGAGCTACCAAAAGCTTGCTCTGTAGATGCCCCAGTTTATCAAGGAGACTCCACCTTTAACAGCAAGCTAAAGTTGCTCCCATAACTACTGGGTTGACTTGCTCTCTCTAGCTTTATCAAAGGCATCTTTGGTGATACCCCTGTTTGTGCAGTGTTGACATCTGTCCATCATGGTATCTCCTCCCAGACTCCACACAGAGTGGCATGAGCCCTTGATTCTGCAAACAACCTATGAAATGTTATCTGATAGGCTATGAGCATAAACTAAGATGCAATCTAGCTGCCACTGAGAAATGACTGTGCAGCAGCTAGATTGCTAAACAGCCCTCAGATAGCACAAGCTGTGAACTCCTATTTGAGATGAACCAGAAATCTAGAGAAATCAAACTCCATAGGATTTTAGCAATGATACCACACTACCCTGTACCCATCTATATTCACTGACCAGCCAATACCAGTGTCTTCTTCCTTCTTACCACCTTTTTCAAGCATCCTCACCCATGAGGCAGGTTATACTCTTAACAGTGACCTTTTAATAATGCAGTTTAAAAAGGCAGCACAGGGTAAAGCATTAGGAAAGAAGTACCAGTTTTTCAACAGCAGCTTTTGACCTCACTGCCTTCTCACACTGAACTCAGCCGTAATGGAAATTTCCTTACCTGACTGCAGCCTGTTGAGTCTGGCAGCTTAAGGGGGCTCTCTGGGCTCTTTAACCAACAGAGACAGAACCTGCCAAGGACAGGTTAGCCCACCCAGATCAGAAACTTGTTACTTCCCCACTGACTACAGAGATACAGCTCAGCTTTGACTCACTTTGACTGCTTGTCTGAAATGAGAGGGGATGAATACACATGTATAAGACATCTTCTCATCCTGGTAGGGTAGCAACGGACAGCTATTTAAAATTATTTTTGGTAACACAGTCCTCAGACTGGGACCAAGTTCCCCATTTATAAAGTGGGAACAAGAGTACTCCTCATTGAGGAGCTGCTGACAAGGAATTCAGAATATGCAGTGCTGATACTGACACCTCAGATAGCTGTGTAAGTAAGATGCTTTAAGTGACAACATAGGAAAGTTTTACCTTATGTGAATCTGGATGCCAAGAACTGGCCATAGATGCCAGGCTTAGAAATACAAATTAGTATCTCTAGTTTGTCTCCAGTGCTCAGTTTTATCTTGTAACCCTAAAGGACTCCTCTGCTGCTCTTCCTCTCTTTGCACAAACACTGTTACACTCAGCTAGTCCCCAAACTTTCAACAACTCCACAGTGATTATGCCTGCCAATTTGAGCAAGGGAAGATCGTTTTTGCTTTTATAGGAGTTAGGTACTCCAGCTGTGACCTGCCCAACAAGCTGAATCAGGAGCAGTTGATTTCCAGTCCTGTACCCCTGCTCCTGGATGTCTGCATAACTTTCTGCTCTCTTCCTGTCTCAGCTTCTCAGTTCTCAGTGTTTTACTACAGTGAGAGTCTTTAGGCTAACAGGCATAAATTGATGACTAATCATTCTTAGCCTAAGGACGATGTGATTCTGTGACAAAGATCTCTACTCGCTGTTACAGATCCTGTGTTTTAAGGCAGGTTTATTACTCCTCCTCACCTTCCTTAAATATACTTTCATCAGCAGGATGCTGATGGTTCAACCAAGCCAGGCATTTCTTTGTCTATATTTTGAAGTCTCAAGTAATGGAAGGAGAAAATTCAGCAGTTCTAGGAAAGAAAGCAAAAAAAAAAAAATTCTATTCATATTTAAAGAAAAAAGGCTATAACTGTAACGACTATGTCCTGATGCGTTTTGTGGGGATATCAGTTTGATTCCAGATATGGCAGGCAAGAGGGATTCCCGACTGTGCTGTGTGCTGAGAGCTGGTGCAGATGCAGTAACCCAAGGGCAGATCATGCAGTATGCCACAGAATGCTGGAAAGACATATGCAAATATTCTTTTCTTCAACCTGAATGCACAAATGTGCACCTCAGAATGCAAAAATACACACCTCCTTGTGTGCCACCTGTGCTTGAACAGCTGATTTAACCATGCAAGAAATGACACTGAGCATTGTTCCACCAGCATGGGCCCAGGCTCTAATTAACAAAGAAAAATGAAATCTACTCTCTAAAGCTCAAAACAATATGAAGAGCTTGCAGCTTTAAAAGTAGAAATACTCCACAGAGGGGCAGGGGTACTGTCATGTCGAAAGCGCTGTGTATGAATATGATACATTTGATGGCTTTCTTGATGGGGCCACATCTTTGTCGGTGACATGGGCAGTGGAAGAGCTGGTTTGCTGGTGACATCAAGATGTGTCCCTTCTGGAGGGAAGGGTTGCTATCCAGAGGGACCCGGACAGGCTGGAGAGGTGGGACCATGCAAACCTCATGTGGTTCAACAAGGCCAAAGCAGAACTTTTCCTGTTCAGGCTTAGAATGGCTTTAACCTGACAGAGGGGGGATTTACATTAGACATTAGGAAGAAGGTCTTCTCTGTGAGGGTGCTGAGGCACTGGCACAGGGTGCCCAGAGAAGCTGTGGCTGCCCTGTCCCTGGCAGTGTTTAAGGCCAGGTCGGACAGGGCTTGGAGTAACCTGCTCTAATGGAAGGTGTCACTGCCCATGGCATGGGGATTGGAACTGGATGAGCTGTAAGGTCCTTTCCAGACATCAGCCCAGATCTGGGCAGGAAGACAACTTTGTTAGCTTCTGGAAGGAGCACTGTGCAGGCAAGGAAGGTCACATTGCACAATTACAGCCTATATTTGTAACCAATACAGCCTAATTTCAGGACTTAGTATTGAATCTTTCTTATGTTTTGTTGTTATTTTCAATAAACCCAGAAATGAGAATCATCTAATGATTACTGTATTAACACCTGTTCTAATTCCATAGGATTACCATAGGATTAGTCAGCTCTTTCTTTTTAATGGATTTTTTTTTTTTTAAAAAAAAAAAAGTAAAGCCTCCTTCCTATTCAACTGCTTTTATGTCCTTGCACAAGAGAACTATTCTGGCCCAGATGGAACAATGTACCAGGAACAGCAGCCAACAACATGAGGCTGTTTTGCTCTGAGCCTCAATTACAACTCTTGCTGCAGTTCTCCTGCCAGAAGATGCCAGCCCCCTTCTTCTGCCTCTCTCCTACCACTGGGATAAAGCAGCACAAAGCAGGAGGTGTTTGTGTCTTCTAAACATGATCGAACAACACACTTTATTTAGCTTACTCCTAATATTCAACCTACAGCTCCTGGCAACCCAGCATACAAAGGTATTCCACCACAGTCCCCAGCCATCCCACAACATATAAACAAGAGAAATCCCTCACAATCACAGCACAGATTCCAAAAGAATCTTACAAATTGGTTCAGGTGTACTTCTAGATTATCATATTTCCTTAACAGATCTAGTAGATGTCAAGAGGTTTCATCCAGAAAGATCCCATGGAGTTCTAACAACACTGTCTGGATCCAGCAATAGTCCAATAGTTCCTCCCCAGAGAGCACGAGGACACATTATTCTGTAAATAATACCCTGCAGAATTTTCTACTAAGAACTGGGTGACAAGGTGAAGGGGTGTGTGGTAGGAAAGCCTGTGCTGACAGACATCAGTCACACCTTGTGCTTTTTCACAACCCCTGATCCAGCATGACAGCTGCCCATTGCTATCTTACCATCAGCACACATCGTTCCACCAGCACAATATGCCAAAACACATTATTTAGGACAATAAGGCTGAGATACATCAGATGATGGGGAAAAACTATACCATTCCTACAAATGGCCTGCAGCATGCTATGTAGAGCCAGCACAGAATGACAGGTTATTCATTCCCGCCAAGTACTGACCCCATGCTTTTAGCCTGCAGAGCCTGCACAGGATTCTCTATGTGGTTTTGCCCAGTGCTCTGGGAAAATGGATTAGTTTTGGTGACATGCCACAGCAATGCATACAGAGCCAGTGTCCTGCTGCCAGTTTTTCCTCCAAAAGAGCAGTGCTGTGGCAAGTGAGACAGAGATAACTTGATGGCTCTGTGAAAACCAGCTGTAGCTGGCAAGGACAAGTGGGACACTGCACTGATGTTGGTGGCTGGCCCTGGGAGCACAGCACCTAGAGCCTGGAATTGGCCTTGATGGCAATACAACCATGTGTGTGCTGTTGCATCTGAGTGGGGCTCCTAAGAACAGCCTAAGCCTGAGCCACACAAAGATGCATCTTGAAGGAGCCAGGCTGTGTGTGGGCAGCCAGGACACACAATCCACAATTCTTATCAAGAGCCCACAGCTGAAAGCAAGCTGCCCACACTCAACTGCTCTCACTGACCTGATCACTCTGTCTTCAGATATACTGCCTCTCTGGTGCAGATCTCAAAGGAAAACTGATGTCCCTAAAGCACATCCAGAAATACACAAGTAACATTGTGCACGTGAGCCGTACAAGCTGCACATGGAATTGGTCTAAGTCAGTATTTCTAGTGCAGGAAGCTAATTGGTATCTGAAATGGGAAGGAATGAACATACACCCACTCTGAATAGCAGGGTAGACTGGGGCATGTGAGTAGCACAGTCATTTCCATTCCATTTTACAAGGAATACCCATACAGCATTGGCTGTGCTACAGCCCACACTGCCTCTGAGTAAACCTATGTACAATTTTTGGGGCTGGAAGAGACCATGCCTCCCAACCCACCCCAAGTTTCATTATCTATATTGAGAAAACAAGGGCTGAGAAGTGGTTCAGGAAGGGGAAGTGGCTTGTTTAGGATCCTAAAGCAGGTCTGAAACTCCTGCCCTCAATCCTGATACCTTCTGTATACTGAGAGCTCAACTCAATATGCGTTCTCTGGGTGTAGGTAAATTGTGCTGCAGTTCTGGACTGAAAAGATCCATGACGTATTGACAAGATGCTGCATTCAAAGGAAAAGGTATTCCATGGGCTGAGGTCCTCAGATATATAAAACATGGTAGTGCTGAAGGCGCACACAGTGCTGGCAGCCATAGCAGCAGACCAGAGACTAAAATCTCCATAGCAGTGGACTGAAGACTAGCACTGTGCTGGCCAGGGACATTAGTTTAAGTCCTTATATCTTTTTTCTCTTGGTCTTAGAACTACTTAGTAAAAAGCAGTGAGTGGTATTGCGTGCATCTTAGCGGGACCAAGAAATGCATGGCATGGCTTACCTGGACAATCAGCTTATTTTCTTTATCAGGCAGAATTCGGTAGGTATAAACACAATTCCGGAACCTGGAACACATCAAAGGATATACAGTTAGATCATGTCCAGAAAGCAATTGCACTGTGGCACCCCTCCCCATGAGAAAAAGTATTGGAAGCTTCCAAGACACAGGGGTGGCTTCATGCACAAGGGTTTTAAACATTTCTCTTTCTTTCTTTCCCTGGAGTCTGTGAACTAACACAAACCTGAAGTGTTCGTGGTCATGAGACATGTCTGCAGATGTGGCTGCAGAAAGTGCTACCAGCATCAGCCTCAGAACGAGTTATCCAACTCTTCTGGCTGGAAAGGAAGAAAACACCAAATTGCTCTAGCTGTCAGGAGAGTGAGCGTCTCAGGAAGGAGTAAAAAAGCAGAAATCCAAAAGACACACGGCCAAAATCAGCACTGAATGAGTAAATTGAAGGGCTAGTATGTGCATTGACTTGTGTTGGAAAAATCCAAATAATAGACTTCAGCTACATCATAGAGAGACATATGCTAGGCACATTCTCATCCTGGCCATCAGCCTGAATGAAACCTCATCTTGCTATCCTGGTGTGGATGCACAGTGAACAGGTGCATTTGTGTATCAGCCATAATGAATATTTTGTCCTCGATAAATTCAATCAGATTCTTATTTAAGGGGGGACAGGAACATGGGGCATGGAGGAGTCCTTTGCCCAGTGCCCAAGGGAAGGCTGAGCAGTGCTGTAGCATGGTGGGGATTACCCAAGAAGTACTGACTAAAAAATACATTTTTTACCTTTCTCCCAAGTAAAAACCAGATTGATCAAATCTTTTATATCACCTGCAAAGTACTCTGTTAAACACACACTATGGCTTCAAGCCAATAAACAATGTTGGTTTCAACATCTTCCTCTCAAAGGAAAACACCAGAATCCATTCTCAGAGCCTCCTCAGCTGTAAGAGAAAAACTGCACTACCTGTGGAATTGTCATGAAATGTGAGCTGAGGTCTGTCCCCCACATGAGGAGATCAGGCAAATCAGTAAAACATCACCTCTTCTACAATTACACTGTGAGTCTATTCATCATGTGCCTTTTAGAATCACTCCATGCAGGAGAGAAATTGCCAGGATTTTAGGCAGCCTTACACAAGGAGTCACAGAGAGCAACTGGAAATTAAAAGAAAATATCCATAAATCACAGCTGAGTTTTCCTGGGGTGTCTGGAGGATTTTGCCATGTATCCACATGAACCTGTATCTTTTGATGGCATTAATGCAAAAGACACAGAAGAATTAGAACTACTCCCAGAGCTCAGTGTCACTTCATCAAGCAATGCAAAACCATTTCACAGGCATCTACTCATTCACACATCTGAGGATCTGGAAGAGAACTAGAAGTCATGGACATAACCCCCAACTGCTTTGGCTATCCACAACACTGCTGATTTCACCAAGCCCATGGCAATCAACACCAGATGAGAATATGCCCCAAGGAAGGGCAGAGGGTTTGCTTTTATCTGTCAGTGCAGTTCTCTTACACCATTTCCTTGTGCTGATATGCAAAGAGGGTGAAGCAGAACTGCTTATGCATCTGACAGAGAAAAGTTGTGAGTGTATAGACTATGAAACTGATTAACAAACTCAATGGCTCTTGTGTCACAAGAGGATCCTCCTTGTTACCTTCACAGAAAGTGCCCCATCACACAGGCCTTATGAGACTGCTGTCATAAGAGAGGTCCTCAGCTTAAATCTCTTTATAGAGCTTTCATGTGAGAACAGGTAAGATGAGGGGAACTGAAAGGCGTGTTGGATGAGAGAAACAGGGAGGCGCACTTCCTAGAATCAAAGGCAGCAATACTCTTTTGCAGTCCCTTAATTTTAGTGCATGTGGACAGAAAAGACTGGAACCCTTACTCCATTTCTACCCTTAGGCTTTCTCTCCACAGCATCCTGACTGTCAAGTTATGTGGTGCCAATTACTGGCACATTCCAGATCCTCCCTAGAAACTGGGCTGAGCTCAGAATTGCTCAACCACTGTTCAGGATGCCTATGAGGGGGGTAAATAAAACATTAGCCTCAGCTTAAACATGTCTGCAAGTACTTTATCATCACTCTGTACTCTCAATCAACCAGAGGAAAGAGGACAAGGCTTTCATTTACCCTGCCCTCTCCTATTTCTATGCACAGGTGATGATACGCTATTGGAAGCCCCTGGAAATCCTAAACAGGACTACAGTGCTAGGCATGATGCTAAATGCACCATGAGGGAGGCTGTCCCTACAGGGGCTGGAAACGGCATCTCACAGGCAGTGTCCTCTGAACGGGATCCCAAAGCTGCCCCTAGCCTTCAGACTCATCTCTGGAAGCCTTAATCCTGCAGCCATTCACACATGAGCCACCAAGAGAAGATCCCCTGGAGGAATGACACCAGCACTGTGAACGCTGAGCAAGCTCTTGTTGATTTCAGAGCCAGGCATTCCCCTCCACGTAAGTTAAAGAGCCCGTTTCCTAACAATAAACGGGCAGATCCATGCGCAGAGAAAGGAGGAGGAGACCGGCTTTGCTTCTTGCCTTTTATGGGGCAGTGCCCAGCGGAGCAGAGGACAGCAGCGCAGGAGGAGGAGCATCCCCTCTGCTTCGGCTGACCGCTCAGCGCTGTGCGAAGTAAACTGCTGGTGCTGCTGCTGCTGCTGCTGCCCCAAGTTTCAGAATTAGCAGGGGAGGAAAGGCCTGCAAGTACACCTGCCCCCTTATTGTGTGTATGCTTTATAAACCCTGTTTTCCGAAAGCAGCTCGTCAATAAAGTCACCATTTCATTTTATCATAGAATAAGTGCTTTTACTGGATATTGACTCATCTGCCCAATTAGAGGTTTGTAGAATGCAACGGTTCTTTTACAGAGCAGATTTCATGGGTTTTTTTTTTTGTTTGTTTTGTTTTTGTTTTCCATATCTATACACAGTTGACGCTTTCTCACTTTTCTTTTTGTGAAAACCTGTTGCAGCCGGGCTTTCAATTCCCCTCGCTCATTCTTTGTCTCCAGCCTCTCTGTTTTTTAAACAGAAGTGACAGAAGAGCTCAGAATTCAAGCACCTTCCAGTCAGCAACACAACCAAAACTGATACATCTATGAGGAAGTTTACAGCTTCAACAGAGCTGACATTAGGAGGGACCTATTTAACCCTTTCTCTTCACAAGCCAACTGCAAATCAGCACAAGCTAAAAGCTTGTTGGGTACTTGGACAGAAGTTGGTGACATTTCTCAGTGCAATTATTACTAGCCCTTCACCAATCCAGCTGCTCTTGGCTGACAAAGCTGGGTGCTCCCCATTCCTTTAATCAAGCCATTCATGTTAGCCACCTCAGACTGGATTTAAGAACATAACCTTTGGCTCCCAGTTCAGAAAATCCTGGTCATGATATTGTTTCTATTTCCTGATCCCACGTCTCTCAAGTCACAAAAGGCTTTCGAAGTTGGCTGCATAAACATTTACAATGGGAAAACTTACACAGATGCATGTTAGTAGACATTCTTGCAGTACCTTCCCTTTCCATAATCCCCACTATCACTTGGTAAAATATTTTGTGTATATACTGGTTACAGGGCAAATCAAAGGGGTCATACTAAAAATACTCAGTGGAAGCAACAGTTTATTCTAGTACAGTGTTCCCCAACTTGCAACATGGGCCCTCTGCTCATGCTACATTATTGCCCCTCCTTCCTCCTGCATGTCCTAGCTATCTGCAGCCACCCTTCTTTCTCTGTTCCCTCCAGAATGACACAATCCTCCCCCGTGTTATTATAAACACCTCAACAGGCAGGCATGGAGGCCCCCTGCTCTCTAAACACCCCATCACCCAGCCACCCATCCCCAACACCTATGTTCACAGGACAATTACCCAGCCCCACACTTGCTGCAGGTGACTCCTCTGCAGTGGCCGGGGCTGTCACCAGAAGCCTGACCTCAGAGACAAGCAGTTAGACCAGAGTTATAAACAGCAGCACCACCGTTACCATTGCAAGAAATAATAGACTTTCAAAAAGGAACTACACTGAGAAATCTGCTGGTAGTTTAATGTGGGGTAAGGATGAATTCTTCATCTGATGTGCAATGGTAGCAAAGAGGAGCCTACAGGCAGACTCTCGTGGTATTTCCTAGGCAGAGAGAAACTGTCTTAGCCCTCTGCAATGCAAGTAAAATGCCTCAGACTTCATGCCTACTGACTTCAGTCTTCTCTTATTCCTGCCTCCAGGACTAACCTCTGCCCCTCACAAACCCAGAGCAGCAGGTCTTGCTCTGGTTCCTATACCCACAGACAGGGCTGCTAGCACTTCTCTCCCACATGAAATATTTCCCCTGCGAGCATCACCGCTGTGCCAGGCCTATCATGTACAGCTCCAGCAATTATTTCAAGCCTTTTAGCTGAATGGGATACAGCACTGTACAAGCAAGTGTATCAAACACTGCTCAGGGCAAAGAAAGTCCTGGGTGGGTACCAAGCTGAGTACTTGAGTTGTTCAATGTAAATACCTAACCCAAGCTGTTAACAAAGAGGCCAAGAGGTTATTTTCTCTCAGAGCACAGCCAGTCTCTTTGATTATTCTCTCCTTTTGAACCAGGGGCAGGAGTAGCGTGAGCAGTATGGTAGTGAAAGAACATGGTTTTGTTCAGCCTGGCCCTGTTCCCAACCCTTCCCTACCCTGTGGCCCAGTCAGGTGAAACCAGCCATGCTCTCACAGGGGTTTCACCTTCCCGGTGGCCACAGCAACTGTTTGTGCTGTGGAAGTACAGGAGTAACACCCTGCACAAGTGAGGACAGACGTGTCCGCGTGAAGAGCGCATTGGAAAGCTGTACTTACAGCACGCAGAGCGCATATGCCGAAGCAATTGACTCACTGGCCCGCACAAGGAAGCTGCCATCCTTGCCTACTTTGGAGAGCAGGTCTTCGGCTCTGGAGCGAGTGATGTTGCCGTGGTACCAGCACTGATCCATTGCTGGAGCTGGAGGAGACCTGAATGCCAGTGCAGGAGCTGCCAGAGCTGCCTGTGTGTCTGTGTGTAACGATCAGGCAGCTTCAGCTCACCAGCTTCCTGTTTCAATAGTACAGAGAGGGAAAGGAAACTCAGCCACGGACAACTTCCTCAACTCAAACAGCTCAGAGTTGAGCGTGACATGTTAACTGCAGCCCCTGCTCTCCCTCTTCATGCTGCAGCTGAAGCATCTAGCAAGCCCAGGTTCCCTACCTTTCCCTCCCCCTTCGTGTCCTGATACTCCCTATCAGAACGTCCCAGGAGGGAACGTCTTCTACTCCCCCACCAATTCAGTGTCCCAGACTTTGTGGCTTGCCATCCCATGTCTGAGCTCCTGCCAGACCCTCTGAGTTTCCATCTTTTTTCCTGTCTATATCCTACCTATGACAGGCCTCCATGGGGATTAAATAAACTTCAGATTGATCAGGAACACACTGTGCATTAGGATACTTAGCACTGACTGCCCCATTCCTGACCAAAGCTCCCCGTCACCTACTGTGAGACAGATTCAAAGATCATTCCTACTCTAAATCCCCAAAGATGCAATGGAGCAAAGCCATGTCTGACAAGCTGCATCAGAGCGGGTAGAGCTAAAGCTTTCACTTCCTTTCTCTTTGTACATCTGCCCCTCTTCTGTAGCACGCTCAGTGCTGCATCTCCAAGGCAGAGCAATGAGGAGCACGTCTGCAGCAAGCAAGGACACTGCTAAAGGCACTGCCTCTATGGCAGATTTGGTTACCCTGTACCTCCAGCCGCTCTGCTTTTGCAGGCAGCAGTTCTGCACATCCAGGTTTGATCTATAGCTAAAAGCAGCAGCTGAGCTGGGACTTCTGTCTGGGACTCAGAGTACAGAAGGGAGTTCCCAGGAGAGGCACAGACAGTGCTGGGCCTATGCAACCCTCACCTCCAGAGTGCTGTACCACAGTAGCTGGACCATGTACAGAGTGCTGCCCCTGTGCACAGCATGCCAGGAGAGAGCAGCTTATCACCAAACTGGGAGAGACCAGAATCTGTGAGTATCAAGAGAGTGAAGCAGTACAGCCCAGCATTTGTTCATGCCAGCCTTCATGGTGCTTTCAGTTATCTAGACGTCTGCTCTGCATTGTCCATCTTAATCTCTGCCACTGACATTCAGCTGTGGGCACTGCAATTCAAAACTGTGCGGCCAGCATAAGACCCTGCTAAAATGGCAGAACTGCAATGTGCAGGGCTTCCTGTCCATGCTGAGTAAGCACCGTCTCCAGACCAAAATTAGCTCAGCTGGACCTGCCCTTCAGCTGCACACAGATCCATATGGTGCTTTAGGAGCCAGACTCCCATGGATTCAGGCACCTGAATGGAGTCAGATGCTGAATGCCATGAAGTGGCTTTGCCTGGACAGTAGCTGTAAGCTCTTAGAAGCTACAGAGTGGTTACAAATTCTATTCTCTTCACCAAGAAGAGTAATGCATATGGCAAAGGGATTGTGCAGCTCCTTTAACAGTCCTGCTTGGCCATAATGTGCTGCTAGCCTCACCTGTACCAACTCTGGGATTTCTGATACTTAAGAGTAGCTTCTCTGGAACACAGCTGCAGCAGGAAGCAGAACAGCTCTGAATGTCAAACCACTGCTTGACCTCACAGTGTTTTCCATGCAACAGACCCATATAGGGATACAAAGTGGACAGAGCTGCTGAACAACATGAGTTTTGCTGAAATGAAACTGGGAGCTTCTGATGTACTGCAAGTTAACATAAGGTAACAGAGAAGTACAAGCCCTAGTCAGACATTTGAGACTGATTAGCTGAATCCTTAACTCCTAGCCATCCCACCACCAACTTACCACCAGTTTTTAGCAAGCTGCTATTTCCTTCACATGTGTGAATCCCTGTCCAGCCACACACACCTCCTTGAGTATATGGGATCCAAAGTGTAAACAAGTGTATGGGATCCAAACATGTGTGATGATTGTGGCAATAAGATGTGAGGGCTGGTTTCTGTATTTCTTAGTCTTAAAAAAAAGGCACAGTACAGGTCCAGCTGCCCAAAAGGTGAATCCCAATCCCCTAACATAAACATGTGATCCCTAATGGCTCATTTGCAACGCTGCCTGAAGGGGAAAATGATTCTGGTTTATTTCTTATGGCTCTGGTGTGTGTATTCTGCAGTGCTGGAGAAAGACTGATCCATGCATGGTCAGCAAACAAGTTTGTACGTGTTCTCAACTACTTGGTTCCCAAAGGACTGTGACAACTTCTTCTGTCCCACACAGAGACAAGAGGCTGTTCTGCAGGAGATAAACATTCTTCTTCTTTCCATTCATGCCTGTGTCAGAGAAGGCTGGTGAGTGGATCTGAGGAAGAATTGATTAGAGAAGTTATATAGAGGAGCGCTAAGCGTTTATTATCATAGAGGGGGAGTGCAGTGTTCAGCCTGCACCAGTAACATGCCAGGTGGTACTATACGTGTAGCCAGCACAGCCCTATCGTTTCCACAAGGAATAGGATGTGCTTCAAATAGACCACACTGTCATCCCACAGCCAGGACAAAGCACCATGTAAGAGCTATACTTGTAAAACAAAAGAATAACAGGTACATCAGTCAGACAAGTCCAATGCAACTCAACAGAAGCTTTCAGGTAACTGCACCAGCAGCAGTATTTCCTTTAAACTTACTTGAGAGAATGAGACCTGAGACAAAGAGCTGCGACATATTTTGATGTTGGATAATCAAAAATTGCATCTCTGGTGGTCTATGGACAAAGCGAACATTATTTCCCTCCATATTAGGGTATTATTCCAGGCTGTCTCTCAGACATTGCAATAAATACTTTATCTAAATTGGGTTTGCTACAGATGCCCAGGTAGTATTGTACCAGCTGGCTGCAAACTCACCAGCCTGCCCAAAACTGGTTGGTAAATACTGTCTGTAGGATCCTTCAAGATGCACAGTGGCCGCCCAACCACCCACTATATACCCAGCCTGTACACTGTCAGATGAGAAGTTCTCAAATATGTGTTTTCATGTCACGAAACAAAAGGATTTCATAGTATGCCTGACAAGGGAAGTCTGTAGGACAGCAGCTAGCTTTGCTGAAGTCTAAATACAACATTGCCTCATTAGCCAACAGGATATTGGCCACAAAGGTGTACTTAGACTCTGGCCTACATCAAAATAGCATGTGAGTAACACCTACAAAGTACTGGTTGGCTGGGCCACTGTGTGCTACTCCAGCCCAGCATGTTACTGACCTGCTGCTTGAGAAAGGCTTGGCAAATTACAGGTGCATTGTAAGGCCATGAGATCTCTTCACTCCCTTGGTACTTGCAGTCTCCAGGTGCCCTGAAACAAATCTAGATGAGAAAAATCAGAGCCCCTTCTCCCACTATCCCTGAAAGCTATCAGCAATAAAAGGCAAGAGTGGGGACACAGATCTAGCAGAGACTCACAGATACGAGCAGTGAGAGTGTTAAGGATCCTACTGGACCTGCTAGCATTCCCCAAAGGGGACGTGTTCTGAGTGTTCTCTGGAAAGCAGGTATTTTTCACCACCAATAGAGCAAACAAACATATTTTCCTTGGAGCCATTCTACATGTGCACACACACAAACACAGCACACAGCAAACGAGCAGTCTGGTTCATAGAGCAGGATTTTGGCTAGAGGCAGGGATAAAGCTTTCCTCCCTCCATCTGTTCTGACGTGTCTCTCTTGGTATCCATTCATTTCTGGTCACTCCCCTTGTCTACTCAGTGCATAATGCCTCCTTTCAAATCACACTATAGCCACAGAATCGCCTCTCTCACCATAAATGGGGCTGTGTCCTTCAGACAACTGCTGAAAATCTGTGCTGGAAAGCCTTCAAGCTTCAGCACTTTCGTCCTGTTTTGGGCTTGGTCAGGTCCCCATCCGCTGTCACCAAAGACACTCAAGTTGCCTTTCCAATTTGCTGGAAGTGGGGCAATGTTACTTGTTTGTCACACTGCCTCACATGCCAATAATACTGTCTAATAATAGCAGCTATGCTTGCAAGACATTGGGTTGCCAGTGGTAAGAGCAGTTGATGCGTGGATCATAGCACTTGTGTTCAAAAGACCAGCAAGTATTTCCCCTCCTGATTACAAATTGGGAGCTCCCTCTGCAGCCCTGTCCTGATCCTGCAGTTTTGATGCAGGCAGAATGCCATTTCTGCCACTTGCCCCATCCCCAAACATGGCAGGGTTCCAGACCACAGCCTCGTGTCCTACATAGGTCCTACTGTCTCTGCCCAGGAAGAGGGAGAAGCTGGAGCACAAGTTTTCTTACATGAGAAACCAGCTTCTCAGTGCAGTGTAAGCAAAAGGGCAAATAAGGAAGACTGTACTGCATGGGAAGTAAGGAGAAAGCTAAGTAAGACAGAAGACCCCGGGGGACGATTCAGCAAGTCAAACCCAAACCTGCTGCAGAAGTGAAAAAGGATCATCCTGAGCACAAGGCATCCCATGGCCATGCTGAAATGAAGACAGCAAGCCCTGAAATCTAGAGTTGCCAGCAAGTCCTGCACTGACTCCAAGAAGCACTGCACCTAACAAAGCACTCTTCTGAAGAAGGGAACTGCAGCAGTAGGGCAGTCAGCCTAGGGTCCTCCCTAGCACTTTCTCCACAACTTTCTGAATTCAGCTCACATAAAATCACTGCCATCTGTTCCCACATAGGCCTTATGTTGTCCCTAATCAAGTCTATCAGAGGCCTCAAGGTGAAAGGCCCTATACAAAGGTCATGCTTGTTTTGAGCATGTGATGCTTAAGATAGCAGCCAAAGGGGAAGGCAAGAAGCTAGAACAGGCAACAGAAAACAAAACCAAACATGTATTCCTTTTTACTATGTTTAATAGAGTTTGTAATCCACAGATGACACAAGCCAATGCCAAAATAAGGGTGCAGGAGGAGCAGAAAACCTTTTTGCTGAAAGATGACAAGTAACAGTGACAGAATTATCAGCAAAGGTGGTTTTCAGAGGGTTGATGATGGAAAGGCTCAAGTCTCAGCACTCTGATGGAAAGGCTTGCTTCAAAGTGAACATTACAAAGATTATCTCTTCACACTGTTGATGAGTCCCGTATTCAAAGAGGCAGGAGAACAAGGGTGAGCCATCTGGCCCAACCCCCATGTACTGCAGATCCGAATAAGCACACAGGCCCTTGAAGAGGATGCTTGGTTTTGTCCAGTGTGCTGGATTTAAAGGGCTTTTGTTGAGGTAAACTCCCAAATCTCTTCGACCCTTTGGGTCTGTAGGATGAGCATAGAGCAACCAACTGTCTTGGCATATGGCATCAGGGGGAGGTGGGAAGGCAGTTACACTTCCGTGACAACCAGAAGGCGGTTCTACCAGCATTTCTACCCGCTGGCCTCCTTCAAAGTCCACCCCGTGATTGTAGCTGACAGCCTGGATTCTGGCTCCCCTGCTGGTCCTTGCGTTGCAGTAGAGGACCTTCCTGCCACAGGTATGCACCTCTGCAACCTGGCACTCCACTGCGCTCTCCTCCCCAACAAAGTTCCCCATTTCCCATGTTGTCCCATGATCAGAGCTGATGAAGCAGAAGGCATGAGGAGTGGGGTGTTGCTTAGGGTGTAAGATACGATAGGCATAGGCAGGAATCACAAGGCTCCGGGCCTTGTTGAGCAATTGTAATCCATGACCTGGTCCCACTGCAAAAGTGGCCCAGTTCTTGTACTCAGTGCTAATGGTACTGTTGGTGACATCCCGTGCAGTGCTCCAGGTCTGCCCTTGGTCCATGCTAGTGACGTAGCAGAGACGTACCAGGTTGATCTTTGTCTTGAGCTGATGCTGCTCAGAGATCTTTCCTGGGACAGCTATGAAGAACAGGATCAGTTTCCCAGAGACCTCATCGTAAACAGGACAGGGGTTCATAGATCGGTGGTCTTTCAGTTGCGCACTGACAATGGTCTCCATCCTGCTCCACTGCCAGGCCCCGTGTGAAGGGAGACAAGAATGAAACACACCATTACAAACAGGTCCACGTTTCAGTGTAAAGATGGCTGGATAAAAATTACAGAAGAGCATGAGGAGAGCAGAAGGAAAGTTAGTGGGTAGAGCAAGAAATGGGAAGACAGTACACTGGCACTGTCAGACATAAGTGAAAATCATTTGGATGACACAATGCATGTGCACCTCACCAAACAGGTGGGTTATATCCTTTTTCATTATTGTTGAGGAGCTGAAATCTCATTGTAGCTCATGTCTGATACACAGACGTGCCCAGTGGTCAAAGTGTACAGACACTGTGCTGTCGGTGGTTTTTAGGAAGTCAGCTAGGTAACTGCGCCCTTTTCAACTATCCTAGGTGCTGAAAAATTCCTTTCTATTCAGATCCTGTTCCTCCATTTGTGTGAATGAGTATTCCAGCCCACACTGAGGCACCTCACTAGAGCAGACTGTAAGGCTTTACACACTCTGGTGTGGAAACTTGGACCCTGAGTCATCCAACACAGAAAATAGGTCGCAGAGCAGGTGTAGCAACCCTTCAAGCCTTGTCTGTCTTTAAATAAATAGCACTTAACACAATCACGTTTCTGACATTGCAATTAGAAAATTATTCCTACATCGTGTTGTTGGCTTAGTAAAAGCTCATTGCCCTTTTCGGTCATGTCTTGTCTTTGTCTATTCCACCAGTATTAACTTTTTGGGAATATTTATTATTTCCATTTTAAGAAATTCTAGCATGTGAACACAAATTACTAAGTTTAAAACCAACTGAGCCCTACCTAATTGAATTACACGGGGTTACACAAGATGTTACCTGAATGGTATGGACACTGCAGGTGCACTCAGAAGCTGGTCCTGCTAGGCAGATCCCAGCTCTTAAGGGAGTCTATAGTCTGTGACAACCAGTCACCAAGAAAGGACTGGAATAGAAAAATATCATGACTTTTTTTTCCTCAAGACATTAATGCATTTGCAAATGCAAAAAAATTATTATAAATAGAGTATCCACCACCCCCAGTCACCCAGGAAGATAACTGTTAATAATAACAACTAGTTGATTAATAAGGTAGCCAATTCATTGGCACAGACAAACCAGGCACTTTTGCGTGGGGTGATTAGCTGTTATGAATTGGTTTTTAAACCAGAAATTAGTCTTAAGAAAATGAATTAAATAAAAAAAAACTCTAACTCACTCCTCCCCATCCCTGTGGCATTCCGCATTTCTGCCTCTCCTCCACATCTTTGCTGTTGCAACATGACTTTTGTCCCATCTCTCCACCTGCTTCCCCAGCTCTGCAGTGGTGGGTCAAATCCCAGCAGTTATAATCACACAGAATCACAGAATGGTTTGGGTTGGAAGGAACCTTGAAGATCATCTCGTCCCACCCCCTCTGCTGTGGGCAGGGACACCTTCCACTAGACCAGGTTGCTCAAAGTCCTGACCAACCTGGCCTTCACCACTGCCAGGTACAGGGCTTCTCTGGGCAACCTGTGCCAGTGCTTTACAACCCTCACAATAACCAACTTCTTTCTTACATCTAATCTAAATAATGACACATGCATTACTTACAAGCAGATTTGTCTCATGTAATTGGGGCTCTCTCCCACAATGAGAGGGCAAGCATTCAACTCATGTGGGCACAAGTGAGCAGTATAGGTGAGCAGCCTCCTCCCTTTCCTCCCCACGCTGGTACCTGCACATGGTGCGTGGCTGGGTCATATGTGCCCCTGCGCATTGCTATTAGCTTGGCATGTTCATCCACCACATCCTCCCGTTCCTCAGCGAATGCCAGGATGATGCTGAACCGTGGCAGGTAGAGCAGAGCTGGAATTCGATAGCTCCAGGTACCATTCTGGAACAATGTCTCTTGCTTCAAGACAGGAAATGAAGCCATCGTGCTAGGGGGAAGAGGAGAAAACACACTGCATTTGACCCACACTTAACACAGCAAAACGGGACAGATTTCACTGCTTTTTGCCCTCCCTGCTCAGTCGGACCTGTCCTGCATTGAAATACAACTTCTGCTTTCAGCTTTGTCTTTTTCTTGTGCTTTTCCAAAGAGATCCCACATGTTGCATACTGGCAACACAGACCAATCTTACCCCAGAAGCAGACTGGCTGATCTTACTGGAGTGATGCAAGTACAGTAAAAACAGTTAATGAAAAGCTGCCTATGGTTTGTTGTTTCTTTTTAATTAAGTCCACAGGCTGGGATTTTTGTGGATTTGCTTTGCAATTCAGAAAACTGTTGATAATTAAACATTATAGTATTTTCCCTCAGAAGACCATTACTATCTTTGTTGATTATGTTTCCAAAACCCAGCACAGAACTTCTGCTTTGCCAAACAGGAGCTTAAAAGCCCATCTCAATGACACACGGAGGCAATCCCTGGCCTCCACTGTGTCCCTATTTGAGGGCAGTGAGCACTAAGCATGAAAAAAGAAAGAGAACATCCTTTCCCCTATAAGATTAAGGAATAGTCTGAATGGTGTCCCATTCCTGGCAATCTATACAGTGAATTAAAAGCAACATTAGGGAGGAAGTTAAACATGAGGAAGCATTTAGGGAAGCTACTTCTATGTAAGTGGTCTGTGTTATACCCCCACACAGCCTTTCTTCCTCAGACCTGCTAAGGCCTCTATCCTCTTGCACCAAGCCTCTCCTACCCTAGTAGAACCCTGCTATCTCAGGCAAATTATGTCTGAGCAGCAGGGAGAAAGATCTCTGACATGATATACCAGAAGCTGAAGACCTGAATATCCTCTGCTCAGCAGGGATAGGGGAAAAAAAATATTAGATCTCTGACGCATTGAGTGGGTAGGATGGCAGGGAGAAGATGACAATACACTATGAGTAAGAAATTCAAATGCCTCCTACCTCAGCTGAGGCAAGACGCTGTGCTCTTTGTTGAGGATTCTCGTATTTACCTAAATCTTGGAAAGCTCTGTAGTGGCTATTGGCCAGGTATGAGATACTTAGGTTTTTGAAGGCTGTCTTGATAATCCAGGATCAGATGGAGGCAACCTGACAACTGCTTATGCAGCTGCAGAGTTCACATACCTACCTGAAGAATAGTTTGTGCTATTCCATCTTAGAAAAGATTATGTTAGCCAGCATAACTAACACAGACTTGGTTAACAATTTGTTTTGTGGTTTTGTGTGTGTTTGTTTTGGTTTGTTTTTGTTGGGTTTTTTTGCATTGCTGATTACTGAGTTAGGACAGCACAGATAAGCTGAATTAATCCTCCTCAGACAGGACCATCACATTACACTCTATCCAGATCCATAGCTAGGCAGCGAGTATTCAAACATCCCTTGTCTTCACTTTCCAGATGCTATAAATATCAGTGAGATTTTTTAACTCGCAGCACTGATCAAGAGGATTGGAACTGCACTGTCTTAGCTAAAGGCAGCTGTACAGGAGACAAAGGAGATGTAGGAAAAGCTGCAGGAGACAGAAATCTGTCTCTGAAGAGTAGCTGTTTTCTTCTTACTGTTGCTGATGAAATGGCAGTCTGAGAAAAGGCAGCAGCACCACTACTATACAGCAACATTACCAGAATTTGATCACAGCTAGCCATACAGCAACATGAAAAAAATAGGAAGACCCTCCTAGAACATACAACTGCGCTGTTCAGTACTTACCAACATGGATCTGGCTATTTATACAGACCACAGTCATGGCTGTGTTCTCATGGCTTCTGAAACAGAAACGCACTAGAGTGCTTCCAGACTATTTAAAGGGAGATTAGTCAGCCTGCCTAGTGCAGCACAGGTTCCCTGGCATTCCTGCTCATGATGCCATTCCAATACTGCAATCCTGCTTCAGGGCAGGTTAAGCAGGGAAGAAAAGAAAGGAAAACAAAAACAAGGGCAGAATGGAAATCTAGGCTGCCGCACGAAGTCCCCAGTGCAAAGACAAGAAACCAGCACATGGGACACTGTGCTGCAGTGTACTGCACCCAAGTCCCTCCCATATGAGTCTGTCATCTGTGGACATCTCTGCCCATGCTCTTAGTCCTTAGTCCACTGAGCTCTGTGAGATGCTCAGTGTGGGTGTTGCAACGCTTCTCTTCCTCATATTGCCAAATGGGGTTTGAGGGAAGGTGTGATGTTAAAAGGCTGGGAATAACTGCCATAGAAACAAGCCCAAGGGTCCTGGACACAGCGCCTGCAACTATAATTGAGGAAAATACTAAAATCAAGTGACTTCTATCTATTTGAAGACTGAACAGGGGGATATATGTTGAGTATGTGCGTATACACATACTGTGTGCATACACACATTTGAATATATACTCCCTAACACAATGTGGGTATTATGTCTGCATGCATATATATATACACATGCACACTGTACCCATCTGCAGAAAAGCACTTCTATACTTTTTGAAACATCCTTCAAGTCAGTAGTCGGCTTCTTTTACCTTCTCCCTTGTGGATCCCTCGAACAGAGATTGAGTCACAACAGTTTGAGTTTCACACAGAATCAAAAATGCAGAATCTTTAAATAAGCTTGAAGTTCTTAATATACTTATTTAAAAATAAACAGCACTGCTTTAGTTACTTCTCCAGCCAATTGGAAGGAATCTATTTTTCTCTTGACCTCTACTCATTTTCAAAGCCAAAACCACTAGCTACACCCTCCTGAATAAAAAAGATTAACAAATCATCGACAAGACAGCCATATGAAGAGTGTTCAAAATCTCATGCTCTAGCACTGCAGGAATTCATATCATACACACCATCCCTCTGAGGTTTAACTGCCAAGGGATGCATGTGCTACTTTGCTCCTAAACTCTACTGAAATAGCAGTGGGTGGCTTGCAAGGAAGAAGGTAGCAGCATTGCAGACAGCACAATCTAAGGACAGTGGCAAGGCAAAGTTTGTAGACCACAGCAATATATTCTGGAAGACCAAGAGGTTTAACTGGAAAAACCCTCAAACTTGTGGGAACACAAACGCCTGAAATACAAGCAGGAGACTGGAGAGCAGCACACAAACCACTCAGACCAGTATCAGTTCAGTTGCCTTGGAATTAGCTGTGCTTTTGTGTGAGGTAAAAAGGTGAGAAAAGGGAAGCAGAGTTGATGTGTAATTCTTTCCTAGGAGAAAAAGAGGTAGCTGGTAACCTCATTCCAGATGACAGGGATGCTAGTGAGGGAAAGCGAAGTTTATCAGGTAACCACTGAGTCAGTATTCCCTTCCGCAGTTTGGTATTTACTGGAGTTTTGCATTTATTTGCGAGGCTCATCCCTGTGAAGCATCCTGTTCAGGGAGGCTGACCTCTACCTGCAGTTCCTCTCCAAGGCACCAGGGAAGCTGCTGCGCTGAGATCCAGTACCTCACCTCTGAGCTGGGCGGACACGAGGAAGGACGGCGCACAATGGAAACACATAAGAGAAGGGGAGAATTAAATTGGAGGAAACCATTGCTCATAGTTTGCAAGTTATACGGCTTTAAGGATTTCCAAAGGAGAAGCTGTCTCCAGCACACCAGAAGAGTCAAAAGCAGTAACAGCTGTCAACAAGTGGATCTGTGATGGATCTGATGCCTGGAAGGAGCCCAAGCTGCATAAAGGCTAGATGCTGGCAGACACCAGGAGAGGGTACTTGTTCCTTCCACTTCTGTCGTTCAAGGAAGCTCACACAGACTTGTCTAAAGAGCAGGATGAGCCCTCGCATGTTCATTTGCCCTCTCAAAAAAAAAAAAAAAAAAAAAAAAAAATTTTGAGATGGAGAAAGCTGATCCAGAACAGGGAAATGTGTGTCAAGAGGGAAGAGGGGAACAAGAAGGTGGGAGTTTAGAGGGGAGAGTTTTGTGCTGAAAGNTTTTCCCCCAAAAAAAAAAAAAAAAAAAAAAAAAAGTGGCTAAAAAGGATAACATTTCCCCTGGCCTCAGCCCTCAGCATGTTCAGATCCAAGCTGAGATGACAGTATGTCTTTAAAAATAAAGAAAGAAACCCAGCAGAAATGAGGTAACATGCTGAACTTTATCTCTTGGTCCCCATCAGAGTGCTCTGTGCAGAAAGCAGCTTGATCCTGAAGGAATTCAGATAGATCCCAAAAGAACAAACCAATCCATTCAGGGAGCTTTTGGAGGGAAAACACAAACAAAAAGCCCAATGAAGTCAAGTGCAAAACCCAACTAAAGTCCTGCTTTTCAAAGCAAGCACAAGAATCCAGGTCCAACAGTTCTCTACTCAACATCAGACCTGATCCTTTCCAAGCTTATAAAAGTCAACTAAGTGCTATGTTGAAATACATTTTTTGTTTCACTGAAAGAAATGAAGACATTTCCATTAGGATACTGCAGGAAGGGGAGAGGCAGGAGTAGCCACATTCCAGTTGTACAGGGCTGAGAAAGAGCAGATCCAATTTTCTTCTAGAATACTTGCTACACAGCGTATTCCTATGTGCAAGCCTTTCCTCCTAGCCAAACAGCATGGTTGTGCTTGTTTCCGCCAAAGCCCAGCATCACAGCACTCCATTTGCAGCTTTCTTGTGCCCCTAGAGCAGATCCTACACTATGGGATTTCTTACCAAGGCAGACAGCACACGTATTTATTTAGTCTAATAAATCACCTTCAGTATTATGTCTGAAAGAAGAGTTATCAGTGAGAACAATAAGCAAATTAAAACATTCAGGTTTCAAAACTGAAGAGGCACAGAGCTGGAATTAGTTTAATCCATCAGCCAACTGGATTAAACTTTTTAACCACACTAGAAACAGAAAGTGTTTCTTGTGGTAAAAACTTCGTACCACACTTAGAAGGGGATTTTCAGCCTTCCCATTACATGCTTTCCTAATCAATCAAGTTCTGCTTTTGGCTCATGGCTCAGCCTGGCACGAGCTCCTGTACCTTTAAGTGCAGGTTTTCTTAGCACTAGAGAGGAATTATATGAAGCAACAGTATTAATGTTAGCACATGTTTGGTGGAGGCATACACAAACTGCACTCCTACTTGAACCTACAAGATGTTGTATTTACCTTTCTAGTTCCTAGCACTGCCCATTGTTATGGAAAAGTTATTGCCTTTTTGTCTTAAATAACTAAAAAGAAAAAAAGGAAAATAAATACCTCTTTAACTCCGTGTCTCCAGGAAGCCACGTCAAAGGGAAAAAAACACAACCTAAACAACAAACCCAAAAAGCACTCCTACTGGATTAGATGAAAGGGAGGCTCACCACACTCTTGCCAACTAGTCTCCAGCCTGCAAAATAATTTATATTGGCAGCAATGTCAGCTGCCCTGGATCCCAGGAAAAGCTAGCAGCTGGCATGTATACACAAGCAGACATTTAAATAGCAAACCTGTTTTGCATATAAGGGGAGGTTCCATGTGAGCTGGACAAGCACTAGGGAAAGACTTAAATTATAATAGTAATTAAGCAGCATACTTCTACCTGCATGGATCGACAGCACTGTAGAACTGCTGTTGTTTCTAATGGTTATGCAGTTCAGCATCCTGTCTTATTTCTTGGTCTTCTTGTCCCCTTGTTTTGAGGAGGGGAAAGTTCCTCTGGTCCTAGCATGCAGGCTCCTGGCGCTTCCACTCAGACTGCTCCTGAGCTCTGGTAAAGTTTGCCACAAAACCCCAGGAAATAGCTATAACCAGCAGGTGACGGTGCTGTGATAATCTGATATATTCCTCTTCTGGCTCCAAGCACCTCCAGTCCATCAGCGTGCTGGTTTTGGATGAAGAAACACACTAGCACAGGAGACCCCACTCAGTGGTACAGGAATAACGTGCTGGTGCAGGCAGGTACAGTCCCAGCAGCATCTGTGGGAGTGTTGTCAGGGCCAAACTACCCCAGCAGCTCCAGTCAATGAGCTAATGGGGAGAGCTAGGCATAAAGACAGAGGGGAGAGTATGAGCCTGGGGTCCCAGCTGAGGAAGAAGAGGATGGCATCACCCCTTCTCCCAGCTGTGCCCTAGCTTAGAGGCAGCACCTGCAGTGTTGGGAGTAGCCAAGCCAATGATTTCAGGACTACCTTATGATAATAATCTAATGTTGTGCTGCTGCTGACAGAGATGACCTTTCCTATATGCTTCTTTCGCTTTCCCCTCTTCTCTACTGTGTTTCCACTGCTGCCATTAATGCTTCTTATCTTTGAAATGACCCAAGAAAATGAAAACAACAGTCCTACAAACAGATCTTGCTAGTGATGAAAAAGGATGAAGAAAAGGCTCCTCATTTGATGGCAGTTGTAGTTCATCTGTGCAAGCCAAATAGGGAGTTGCAAAAGTGTGGATTTACAGCCAATCAACCAAATGTTTTAATGCTTTTGTATTACTAATTGCCATCTTCCCTCTCTCTTGAGCAACCCTGTATCCCTTCTTGTGCCAGTGCTGATGCTCATCTCACCTCTTGGCAAGCCATCAGAGGATGTCAGCCTGGCAGAAATGAGTCCAGGAAAAAAAAAAGAAGTGAAGTTTTCTGCTGGGTCATTGTCCTGGACTGCGTCAGCAGGAGTCAAATAAGCAGCATGATCTGGAGCAGGAGCTTGGAGCTGTTGACAGGAGGAGCGGGCTCACCTCTGTGACTGGCAACTGACATGAGATCAAATTAGTTGTATCATAAACCCACACCCCATGTTTACGAACTCTGCCTGACTAGGCTAGTGTTGCTTTAGCTGAGACACACAGGAGAAGCCTGAGGGCATTTGTAGCTCTCTGCTTTACCTCAAATCAAACAATATTCAATGTGAGGGAAAGTCCCTTCAGAGACCATGACATTAATATCCACCAGATAGTAACTTTTAACAGTGACTTGTGGTGAAAATCCAGAGTCAAGTAAAACAGAAGCAATTGAGGAAGGGAGGCACTAACAAGCTGCTAAGGTGCAGTCTGCCAGAAAGCCAGACATGAATGATTGCTTTGTGGATTTCTTCACCTTTTTTCAGCTCCCAGGCTGACAGCAGTGTTACTCAGATGCTGTTCTGAGTCACAATTCTGCAGACAGACAACACATAAATGCTCGTTTGTTCAACAGAAATCACCTTGCCCAGCTGCACCTTAAAACTGGTTGTCCATGTCTTCTTAGTGTGGGAAGTGGTTGTCCATCTCTTCTTAGTGTGGGAAGTCCCAGATGTGGCTTGCTGTGGTGGCAATGTTTTGCAGCTTTACATTGGAAGCATGCACATGGCAGAGTGGCCATACCTCTGGACACCTCTCATCTCTCCTTATCATCTTCTCCTCCCCAATCAAGGCTCCCACCTTCCTCTGCAGCCAGCTGGGCTGCACTGCCTTGGCCTGCTCCCCAGGGCAGGAATCAGACATGGCTGTGCAGAAGGTAACAGACTACAATGGATAAAACTACTCCTACAATGAGGAATGCACTGCTTAGTCATGTTGAGGTTAACCCAGGTGAACCCCAGTGCCTGTGCAGGACAGCCACACAGTTAACATATGGGCACCCTGCAGTGCTTCCCCTGCATGGCCACTGCCAACCGCTGCCAGCGGCCAGGCCTCCAACACTTGCTCTTCATACATACCACAGACTTGTATCTGCAAAAAAACCCTCCTCTGTATAAAAGTGCTTTTTTTCCAAACAACATGTTGTATGCTGCAACTGT
This sequence comes from Agapornis roseicollis, assembly GCA_002631895.1. Classification (NCBI taxonomy): domain Eukaryota; kingdom Metazoa; phylum Chordata; class Aves; order Psittaciformes; family Psittacidae; genus Agapornis; species Agapornis roseicollis. The sequence goes on along the minus strand of NDXB01003485.1, from coordinate 151,724 downwards.
ATTAAAAAACTATTTCTTGCTAACTATCAAAAATGGATGTCTCTGTACAGACCTGCTAGGCTTGATCCTCCTTCTTTGCTTTTGGTGTAAATCAAAATCAGTGTCACCAGTGAAGTTTAAAATGGGTATAGGTCTGAGGAGAATCAAGCTCTTCACTTCTATTGTTCCACGCTTACTTCATTGCCCTTAGATCTGATTGTTGTAATGAAAACGTTTTTAAAAAGGTTAAAAAATGCAAATGGGCTGTGTGGGTGCATTAATAAGAGGATATAAAAATAATGCAGAAGATAATATAATGACAGAATACTGAACAATGGAGCATTCGCATTTTGAGGACCATGTTCAATTGCGGGTGCCACCTCTTAGGAAAGATATAGCAATAGCTGCAAATGAAGGCTAAGTAAAAGAATTCAGAAGCTGGTGCTTATGAGCATATGTGAAAAGAAGCCAGTAGGAAACCAACAGAGGTTACATTTAATGAGTGATACCTAGTCCATTAAAAATAATCAGTGCAAAATATTCAAACCTGATTCCATTGATTCCTGACACTATTAGAAAGGCAAGCCCAGCTCGGGTAATTCAGCATTTGTGTTGTGCTGTACAGTGCAGCGCTGTAGTTAAAATCAAGAGGTCTTCTGTAGAGTCAGGCCATATGAGAAAGAAATGATGCAGTTCTACAAATTTTCGGGTAGTACACCTTGGGCTGCTTTTCAGACATTAGGGATTCTATGATAGAATATGGTATAATCTGTGCAGCACACAAATCCTATAGACCAGGGGTCTGACTGAAAGTCTGCTCTGTCAAGGAAAAAGAACCAAAACCAAACCAAAACACAAAAAAGCCAGAATAACAATAATAATGCAAATGGTAGTGGCAGAGCTCTTTGGGAAAGAAGGTTCATTGTACAAGGAGAATTCTGCCATTTTCTTTTCATTCCAATTCTAGTTAAGGAATTTAGAGTACATTTAAAACCAGCACCATATCCATACCAGCAGTAAATGCAACAGGTAAGAGGAGCACGTACTCTTTGCATTTGTACAGTTCCATATTTACTCCAGTGAAGTTAGAATCATTGAATAGTTAGGGTTGGAAAGGACCTTAAGATCATCTATTTCCAACCCCCCTGCTATAAGCAGGGACACCCCACACTAAACCACTAGACCATGCCACCCAAGGCTTCATCCAACCTGGCCTTGAATACCACCAGCAATGGAGCACTCACAACCTCCCTGGGCAACACATTCCAGTGCCTCACCAACAGGAAAG